>MNCI01008764.1:224-58269 GCA_015680685.1 Gnetum montanum
TTCCACTTGGATAATACCCTTGCTGCTAGTGGAATTGCCTTGGGTTGCCTTGTGGGTAAGGCAATCTTCAGGGTGTTTGCCTCCTTTCCAAGCAAGGATTCAATGCGTACATCTTAGACTCTTGAAGGTGTGACACCACAGGACAACACCCCTTAGGATGTTCGTACTAACATATGCCACATTCATCGTCTTCCTTCATATAAGAGTCTGCAACCTATTCTGCTACAACAACTTTGCCCTTACCCTTATGTTGGGCATGTTCAGCTTCCTTCTTCCTACATCGATCTTGATCATTACCTTGCTCTTTGGACTCTTTTGCAATTTTCAGCACACTTTGGAATTTTTCGTCTAAAGAGTCCCACATCTTATCAACCTTTACCGATATTTCAGATGCAAACTTTTGTAAAGGTAAGGTCTTTCAATTCATTGCTGCTTCTAGTGGTGATTCCTCCTCATCTTCACAAAACTAAACTTTCCTCTTTTTGATGGAAGGGTCCTGGTTAAACTCCTCTCCACTCTCCTTCTTTCTAAGTTCCCCCTCTTCCTTAGCCACTTGCTCAATTAAGCGCTGTAGTTGATGGACCCTTAGTTTTAACAATCGTCCTTGGGTGTAAGTGCCAAGGGTCTTTCTCATTTCAAAGCAAAGCCCATCAATGATATGGCGAAGCTGTGTCCGCTGAGAGTAGCCATGACTAGGGCATCGATGTAACAATGAATAGTACCTGCTCATGGTGGCATCCAAGGATTCATGATTACCTTGCTTCCACCCTTGGATCTGACGTCTTAGATTCACCACTTTGGAGTAGGTCTGATACTTGTCATTGAAGATTTCAAGCATCATACTCCATATTCTAATTGATTCCGGTTCCAAAGACAGGTACTAGCTTTTGGCTTCCTTGATTAGTGTGCGAGGGAACAACTTAAGATTCTGCCAATCATTATCAATATTCTGTAGGGTGCAAGCGTCATGGAATGCTTGCAAGTGAGTTTGTGGATCACAATTATATCCCCCTTCAAATCTAGGAATGTTGTTCATATCAATACGTTTGATTCGACTATCCTTTATGTGCCTACTAGGGATCTAAATTGCCTCGATGATATGGAGCATGCTCCGAGTAGCCAATAATGGCTCATCCGAGTCATAGTCCTGTTGAGCACCACAATGTCTATGATGATTTCGGCTACCCCTCCTTTCATGATGGTGAGTCCTGCGTGATTGGTTGTGCGTTTCTCCATGACGGTCCCTTCGATCATCATGACCACCATCTGCTTGCTCCTTTCTACCTCAGTTATGATCAGAATCTGAACTAGGCGATGGTAGAGGGGAGTGAGAGGATGGAGAAGAAGGAGAGGAGTCACCACCACTCCAGTGTTGATCTCCCCCTCTACTCTGATGATGGCCTCGATCATCCTGCCCATCCTTGCCTGAACCGTGGCTTCCTTCATGTGATCCTCCATCCCCTTGGGGATCTCATTCACTTGAAGGTTTGTTCTGGATGACAGACTGAATGATCTTCTACCCCAGAGGAAGTTCAGCCAAATGGGAATCATGAAAGATAGGTTCCCCATCGTCTTGTAGACCTTGCAAGAATAAGGGATTACTGAACTACTTCCCCTTCATGTGTTCGTATCGTTCTACCTGCTGCTGATCTCATGCTCGTTGGACCTCAGTGGGATGATAGTTCCGATAGTCATGGTCCTCCATGATGTAATCCACACCATGGTCCTGGATGCTAAGTTTGGTCAGATTGTGGAACAACATTCCAAGAACTGATCAGTTGGGTGGTAGTATAATGTTGCCTTCCATGTCCCGCCATCGTAGATGTTCATCCTAATGTAGGATGAAGGTGAAGTCAGGGACATAATCATCGGGATGCTTGTATACCACCCGACATTCTTGTGGCACCGGTGGGTTGGATACATCTCTCCTGTGAGAAGACATGTTGGATGTTAGATGATCCGTTTAATCGGTATACCTTACTCTTTTACTTAGATCCGCCTAGCATACGTAAATGTTACCATCCTGGGTCCGTTCCAACAACGTGAATAATAAGTTTGCTAAGGTTAAAGGGCGCATATAAGACTAACAGTCCCTGGCAATGACACCAATGATGAGCGGCTAGGTACCCCTACTCCCAACCATGCGAATCACGGGCGTTCACACGTGACTTGGTCGAATTCTGTAGACTGTAAGCACTTAACATATACTAGACCCTAACTAGCAAAGCCTTGGGTTAGAACGATTGTTGTCTTTCTAATCTCACTCGTGATGTTCTGTTTGTGATGGTTAAGTGAGATTAAGGCTACTGATTTTTATAGCTTTTTACTTATCTTTTTGGTGTCTAATTATCTTGGAAAGCAAGGTTAGAATATTAAGTAATCTATGATCATCTTAATCTATATCTTAACTACTCCTAGCATAAGTATCCGATCCCATCTTCCGGGCACATTCTGAGCATCCCCAAAACACTACTGGGTTACCAGACGTTAAGTATCACTAGGTTACCAAGTGTTGGGTTTATGTTCGAGATGGTCGTACTTATGGCTTTTACGAACTATTAGGGAGCATTAGCAATTAAAATAACAATAACAGAAACATAAGTAATTATCAAAGCATAAACATATTAAACTATGGAATGCATTAAATGGCTAAGTCCAAATGCTGCAAGGAATGCTTGAAGAGTTCGTCTTTATTGCCGTTCACGCCAATGGGCTCAGATACATCTATGCTCGAATAAAGAGCCGATTACTTTTCTTACACTTGCTGCCGGCACTTGGAAAATATTCTATCTCTTGCAGGAACAAATTGCAAGAGCTTCGCTACAACTGACAAAAAGGTACCCAAGTGAGGCGGAAGACCCTCTTATTTATAGGTCGAAATAGGCTTCATGTAAATGGGGCCACATCGACGCATAGAAGGCTGCATCGACGGGGCCGCGTCGACGCAGTTGGGTATACGTAGCCTCGTATACGCGGCCTAGTGAATGCATCGACTAATGACACTTCATCAATAGTAGTAAGCATTGGTTGGGATGTTAGATATTGTCTTTTGCATCTATTGCTAGGTCTTGAAAGCAAAAAAGCAAATTTAATAAGTTATCCTTGTATCTTGAAGTACTCTACCTACCTATGTGTGACCTTATATGGATTTTTAAAAAATAATCCCATAACTCAACATTGCTTGGTGGAATTGAACTTGTGACGTGGTTTCATACCATTAAGCTAACACCTCGTTCTTTCCACATCCCTCTAATTACTTCATCTATTGTATTAGTGTATCATATTGAATTCCATTGTTATCATATTTGTTGTAATCTTGTCAACATAGAATGAATCAATCAATTTAGAAATATCAATATTAGAGAATCGTTTACTCAAATTGTATTCCATCTAACTTCCAACTTCATCATCATTTCTATATTACTTCATTTATCACATCATAATCAATTTTAGTTGCTTATTAGACACCGAATTAAATTAGGATGTCCAGTTAATTCAAAAATTTGTTTTAATACTCAATGAGAAATTTGGATTATTACTTCTACCAAATTAAAATTGGAGGATCAATTATGCTTCAATACATTTAGACAACTTGGTAACAAATTAGTTCTTATTTGCAGTTGCACTATTTGTAACATTCATGGGATTTCATTAAATAGATGTTTGTTTAATAGACCCTTTGTTTTGAAACTATAATGTAATGCACTTTGTATCTAGTATATCTTTAATGTTAATGTATTGCCAATAGTAATAGAATTTTGGATGCAAAACCCTGCCATAGCATGGCTGAAAAACCGGGAATCCGCTTCTTGCATTATCATCTTTATTATTATAATCATTTAGCATGGAACATTCAAGTATTGCAAAATTTTTCACTCCATTCGCTATCATCTTGATTGAAAAGTTGGGGATTGGAAAATTCTTTGCTCCAATTACCTTACGCACAACTTCATCATCAGCACTATCATTTTGTACTGTACCTCGTCAGTCTATAAAAATCAAATCTTTATTTGAAGCAGCATCCATTTTGGGAAGGGCGCCTATCCATGTTAACTTTTGTCATGGCTATTTTTATTTTCCCGAAAATCTCAATGGATTTTTACCGTACCCAGGCCTAACACGATGCGTGGACGAATTAAATAATTCCGTTTTCATGCCGGCCATGTTTAACAATAAAATGTAATTTCTGTGGCATCACATTTACCTTAAAAGTCGATTGGTAAGATCGGAGTCGTGAGAGAAACGGTGCTAAATTTTGTCTGCGGCAACGGTTGTTCACTTTGCTGAAGCCTGTGACAGAAGTGTATGTTCAAACTCGCCAATCTTAAAAACTTTGACAATACTTGCACGGCATTTCAAGACCCTTTCCACCGTTCCATGTGTTAACTGTGGCAACCTTTCATTTCAAAGCGCTAAAAGTAAGTTTTTGCTAAACAACGATGTATATAAATTTGTTCGTCAATGAAGGATGGTGCTAACTGAAGTCAATGCTAATGGTATTCCATTACATTTTGCAACAATATTGTTCCTCAGCTCATTGAATTCATCATTCAATGTCTCAATTCTTGCAAATGCCCACTAGCAAAATATTTTCTTGATATAGAGAAGTCATGATTTAAGATTTTCAGCTCAATATAATTTTAATGGTACTGCTAAATTCGAGGACCTTGCTTCCAAACGTAAAATTCTGTTAGAACACCAAAATAACAAGCAAAGAAATAAGAGTTTAAATAGACTTAAAATCAAAAGATACATAAAATAACATAAAATAAAATAGATTTGTTTGCCATGACCATGATATTGCAACATATCTTTACCTTAACTTAAAGTCACTTGTGCTTGATATCCTTTTTCAAAAGGGTTATGGATGAAATATTATTAAGTGGTATTGACTCTCCTCAAAGCATTATGGACGAAATATTTTTTAGAGTTACCCATAGCCTCTCCCTAGAGCATTATGGATGAAATATGATTTAGTGTTACCGATCGCCTCTCATTGGAACATTATGAACAAAATATTATTTAGCATTGTTCATAACTTGTCCCCAGAGTGTTATGGATGAAATATTATTTAGCGTTGCCAATCTATGGCCGTTAGTTGGCCTCTTAGTTAAGATTATCAGAGGTTAACAATGAGCTATTTGGACATCTATACTAGTCCTAGTTTATGAAATTTGACCAAATTATGAGAATGCTTTTAATTTATTTGCTTAAGCGTAGGGTCTACTATGTTGTGTAATGTTGTTACTTAAGAACTTATGGGATGGGTAGAAAATATCAATCAACATATTACTATTATGAAACTTGATTATATGAAAGCCTAGGATTGCATTGAATGGGGATTTATCCTTGCTTTCCTCTATAAACTTGGTTTCAATTGCAAATTTATAAATATGATTTGTTATCTTTTTTTTATGCTAATACTTATGTTGCTATAGTAGTAGGTATTGAATCATTTTCTATCAATAGTTCTATTAGGTAATGTTGTCCTCTAACTCCTTATTTGTCTATACTTCTTGTTGACTTTCTTTGTCATACCCTTCATTATGATAAGAAAAGTATTTTAATTAATGATGTTATTATTTCTGGGCATCAAAAGAATTCCTAAATATGCACTTTGTCAATGAATCTTTTTTATGGTGAGGAATAAACAACTTTCTTTGATACATTTATTCAAGCATATTTTTAGTAACCAAGATGACTACTCTTTGTTACACAAGAAGGAAAGGAGAACTAGTTTTAAAAATGACATCTTTAAAACATTGGGTATCTATTTATCTGTCAATGGTACTTCATTAAGTCTTTGGGATTTTACTTTGTAGAAAGTAAAAAATAAAATTATTAAATAAAAAGAAAAACACTTAGAATGTTAGGTGTATATTTAGTTTGTAACTCTATAGTATCTACCACTCATATTTGCTATTCATCTTGTTGGGTTCCTTCAAGATCTTCTTATGTTGTAAAGATGTCATCTTTTGAAAACACCATTTAACACCATCTAAGAGTCCAAAAATAACAATGTGAAAGAGAAGACTCAAGGTGGACAATACCTTAAAAATTAGAAGACCTACAAGCACACAACTCGTTAGTCAAAGGGAGGCATATTAGATATGCAATAAGCAAATGAATATACAAGTGGACTAGCCAAACACATACACTCACACAAGCACACACATATGATATCAAATCCCTTTGAGAGCTAATACATATTCCTACTCTAACATGTCTAGCCTTAAGATTGACTTTGAAGAGAAGGGTGATGGCCCAAGCTAAGGAGATGAAGCCTTCCTAACAAGTCCATGTATCCTTGCTACGAGGTTCATACAAGAATTAGGCCCATGTAATTCTATAGTGATGGTTAAGATAGTATGGAATTTGATAGAATCTCTACACTTTTCCATCCCCTATTTTAGAGGGAAATAACCTTTGATCTATTAACAAAGAATGTTTTCTTACATTCTCCCTTGCTTTAAAGAAGCAATATCCTCAAATTGTATTCTTTTCAAAATGTGAAGAGTCCCAACGAATATGAACTAGAAGCCCTTCTGATAGTTGTAGACAAGAAGGTCCAATGGCTAGGGTTCTTCAACTATAAAGGACAAAGTGTTAAACTCAACTTGTCATCTAACATAGGCTTGGAGAAGTTCTCATAACCTAGATTTAGGGAAAAGAGGTTTTTCCTTTTTCATGCAAATTATATTGACCTTTCAACCTGAAGCGTAATCTATTTGCTTACCAATTGAGCCAATCCTCTAGCACTAATTATAAAATGAGAGAATAGAGTTAATTCTTTTACAACCAAAGGAAGGTTATTTTATAGCTTGGGAAAATAACTCTCCATGTCTAGTGATAGTCTTCCACTAGCATGTGCATGGATCTTGGGATCTAGTCTTACTGTGGCATCCCAACTCTTGAACTAAATAAGGTAGACATATAGATTTTCTAACTTTGAAACATGATTTGTCTTAAATTTACTTTGGTGCCATCTAGCTTGTCACATGTCCACCAAAGTTTTTTTTAGACTATACTATAACTTCCATCAAGAGGTGGGTGCCTTTTGCTAGCCATTGATGTACATTTACAAGGAAAAATCAATATGATTCTTAGTGGAGAAGTTCACAATGAAGGTCTACTTATTCCTAAGAGTTTGTCATTCTTCCCAAGTATTTTTCTTTGAGAATGCACCCTATCAATGTATCAAGAATTTAACCTTCTGATCTGGAGCACAACCTATGGTGTGCATGTTGATAATGAAATGAATTTTTCAATCTTTAATTACTTCAATAATTGAAGGTCTCCTAGACCTTATTGTTGTTGGATCAATATCCCCTAGATTGAATGTTTCGATCATTAAAATATGCAAAATTTGTATGTGATGAGCGGTGAGGTACCCCTACGCTCAACCATACGAATATGAGTGTCCACGCATGATCCAGTCGAATTCCAAGGACTAGGTGCTTATGTGCTTTCACAGAACCAAGATGGGTTAGTCAATCGTTGTCTTCCCAAGCTTACTTGTATGATATGATTGTATGGTTAAGTAAACTTGAGGCATATGATTTTTATGGTTTTTTATGTTTTATGTCCTAGTGCTAAAAAGGAAGAAGTGAAAGAATTAATTAACTAATTTAATTCAACTAATCAACTAAACTTTAACTAGTCCTAACACCAGCATTTGTTTCCACTTGCCATACACATCCTGAACTAGTGTAACACTACTAGGATTACCAAACACTAATCGTTACTGGGTTACCAAGTGTTTCACGTATGCTCGAAGTGGTCGTACTAACTGTGCTTACTTGGGAGAATTAACAGGGTAAGAGAAAGAACATTAATTAATGAAAGGGTTGAAGAATTGTAAATAACACTAAATGCAATAAATAAGCTATTTTGAATGCTGCAAGGTTTATCACAAAGTTCATATTTATTTTTGGATACAAGGCGTGCTTAGGTACACAATGCTTGAATAAAGATCTGTTCACTTTATGACTCATATTGCAGACACTCAGAAATAATTCTAACTCATATTGTTGTCCCATTGATCACCTTCATCATGATTATTTCTTTAACAGCTTCTATCAAAACTAGAAGATGAAGAGGAATGTTCAAAATTGGATGGAGAGAATGAAGAGGAAGTTGGACGACGACGACCATTGCTATGTCCACCACCACCTCTTTGCTCATTACGATCATCATTCTTGGATCCCTTGCCATCATGATGTTTGCCTGAGTCCCTACCTTGACTATCACTTTTTCTTGAACCTGGTTTATGAATAGTTGATTGTAGGTTTAGCACCACACCCTCATCACCAATAACAGAGGGTGGAGAATCTTCATGTTGGAAAGACTCAAGGGGAGGATCCACATTGTTGTCTTGGTTTAGCAGGAATAAGGGGTTAGTGAATTATTTTCCCTTTATAAACTCGTGGTGCTTCTCCTGGTGACGATCTCTCCTATGTTGTGTTTTAGTGGGATGGTAGTCCTAAGTGTCATAACCATTCATAATGTATTCCTTGTGGAGATCTAGGATGCCTAACCTCTTAAGCATTTGAAATAGCATCTTGGGCATAGATAATTAGGAGGCATTATGATGTTTCCCTCCATATCACACCATTGTAGTTGCTCATCTTGTTATAGGATGAAGGTGAAGTCAGGTACATACTCATCTAGATGAGTATATATCACTTTGCACCCTTGTGGGACCAATAGTTTGAAATCTTCATGCCTATGGGAAGAAGACATTTTGCAACAAATAAAATAATCAATGTGGCTTTATAATTATATGTCATGTGAGAGTAATGTTGACCTTGAGTTTGTCGAATGATATTAATAATGTTTACTAAACCTAGATAGCATACATTTCAATAAACAAAGTCCCTGGAAATGGTGTCAATGATGAGTAGCAAGGTACCCCCATGTCCAACCATACAAATCACAAATCATTCATGTGCAATCTAGTCGAATTCCATGGACTTTATAGTTTTTGATGCACTAGACTTCTTAGAAGTGAATCTTGCCCTAAGGTCATTCATTGTCTTTCCAATTACACTTGTGAAGTACAAAGGTGTGGTTAAGTGTAATTGAGGCATATGAGCTTTTATCATTTTATGTTTTGTTATCTTTGGTGCTTGCAGAGAGAGATAAAGTAAATTAATGACTAATCTAAATTAACTAACTAACTAGTCTCTAACTAGTCCTAACATAAACATTTGATCCCACTTTCTGTACATGTCTTGAACCCACGTATCCATTGCTAGGTTACCAAGTGCTACGCTACTAGGCATACCAAGCAATAACACTATTGGGATTACCAAGCGAATATGTGTTACCCTCGAAGCAGTTGTACTTATGTATTTAATCTATCTAGCTTATATCACTTGATTAACTTAATTATTGGAAAACATTAAATAAACAACTAAAAGCATTGAATGCATGAATAAATATCTAAACTATCCAGAATGCTACAAGGTTTATCAAAAAGCTCATCTTTATTGCCGTATAGATTGTCATGCTCAAGTACAACAATGTGTAAATAAAGATCCATACACTCAATGACTCCTATTATGTGCACTTAGGAAAATATTCTAATTTTCAAATAGAAAAATTACAAGAGCTTCACTACACTATGATTGACTGATGCCATAAATGTGGATGATGAGTGTGTATTTATAGGCAAGAATAGACCCTACATCGATGGGGCCTCATCGATGTATGAAACGATGCATCGATGGGGCCTAGTTAATAGGCCTAGTTGACAAAGCGTAGTTGATGGGGCCCAATCGATGAGGCCTAATCAACTATGCCCAATTGACGTGACCACTCACAACCCATTACTTTACATCTACCTTGTGGAGTCAATCTGTGAGATATTTAATTACATGAAATGTGGTCTCCAAAGATTCTTAAACCATAAAAGATTACATCTCTGAAGTTAAATTTTACAAGTAACCATATGATAGACATTTCAAGAAACAATCTTACAGGAAAGATAATATAAATCATAAGAGCCCTCACAACCTTGAGATTGCTAAATTTATCTTTTTTAGAGAATAATTGGCCACATACTTCCATCAATAGGAAAATTACAACTACTTGGAAGCCTTGGATTTAAGATGCAACAATTTATAAATCCAACCATGTATCATAGAAAATTCCAACCCAATTGTAGTCATTAGACTTTTAAGTGTTTTCAATGTATTACACAATAGTTTATGTGGTAGGATTCCTGGAAGTATATAATTCTCTACATTTGATGGAAGTACATTTGTAGAGAATAAATGTTTGTATGGGTTTCCCACTAGCATTGCATGTGACCATGAAAATGAAAATGGAACAAAGTCAAAAGAACCTCAGACAAAGACAAAGTCCAATCATGGTCAATGGAAATGGGTTGATAAACATGTATCATTGGTAGCATTTGGATTAGGATTTGATTTATCCTATGGGAGACAATGGCTCTGTATTTTCATTGGAACCTTCCTCAATTCTTTGGAACCTATCTTATATGAATACAATCCTTGAAGATGTCAAAATTAGACAAGTTCAATATTTCATTTTTTTGTCTATCTACATGTATTAGTAGGAGTCCTATCATTGGTTTTTATTCTATTAGTCTCAGTATGTTCCTGTGTAACTTTTTTGTAATTTGCAATTATTTCATCTATGCTTCTAGTAGGGTCTCAAAATATAACTCTAAAAATGTATTTCATGTGATGTGGTGCTATGAGAGTATACAAATTTTCTATGCTTCAAGTGAAATAACACTTAAATATCATGGAGCTTCACTTGTTTCTTCTCAGTCTGTTGATGCAATATTAGAGGACTTCCTTTTAATGTTCATCTACATGGCTTTAACCATTTCTTTTTGAATATCATGAAGCTTTACTTCTTGTTGTTTCATAGTCTGTTGATGGAAGATTTTTTGATGTGATGAACATATATTTGCTATTATGTAACATTGTGCATAATTTTTTTAAAGAAAGCCTCATAGTTCATCTTTTCGTTTCAAATTCTAAATGACAAGAATGCAATTAAAAGGAAAATGTGAAGTGATTTCAAGAAGATTTGATCACCACCTAAGCACAAGATTTTAAGCTACTAAGAGTTCATCGCCAAAGAAACAATTTTATGCTTTACCTTTTATCAAACAAGCAATTCTAAGCCTAGGTGTATACCCTTTGCCCATTCTGCACCAAGTCTCCTTCTTTTAATATATAAAAAATAATAACAATAATCTAAAATGCTTAAAATAGTATTAATTTTTACAAAGATAACAAGCAAATATAATTAAGTAATAATTCTTATTACAAATTTTCCTTGAATTCTATCAGGTATTATGTTGATTATATGCATAAATATGTGTTACAGATAAAACTTTCGAGAAATTTGTTTCAGGTCAAAATTGATAGAGCATAAATACAATCTTAAAATGAAAATTAGTAAATTTTAAAATTAATAGTAAAGAGGAAGTGAATTGTGTTTTCAACTTGTATTTGATAATAAGTGATGAGTGGCAAGGTATCCCCTATGTCTAACCATACAAATCACAAAGTGTTCACACGTGATTTGATCAAATTCCATGGACTTGATAATTTCTTGTGCACTAGTCTTCTAGGAAGTGAACCTTGCCCTAAGGTCATTCATTATCTTCCCAATTATACTTGTGAAGCATAATGGTATGGTTAGAGTAATTGAGGCATATAATTTTTATCATTTTGTGTTTTATGATTTTGGTGCTCGAAAAGAGAGATAGAATAATTTAATAACTAATTTAATTTAACCAACTAACTAATCTTTAATTAATCCTAACATAAGCATATGGTCCCATTTTCCTTAGATGTGATGAACCTATGTATCCATTGCTAGTTTACCAAGTGCTACACTACTAGGTGTACCAAATAATGGCACTACTAGGATTACCAAGTGAATACATCTTATGCTCGAAGTAGTCATCCTTATGTATTTAATCTATCTAGATTATCTCACTTAATTAGCTTAATTACTAAAAAATATTGAATGATTGACTAAACATATTAAATGCATAAATGAAACATTTAATCTATCCAGAATGTTGCAAGGTGCATCACAAAGTTTGTCTTTATTGCTACACATACTATTGTGCTCAAGTAAAAAAGGGCTCAGATAAAGATTTGTACACTCAATGACTCCTACTATGGACACTCAGGGAAAATATTCTAACTTTTGAATGAACAAATTGCAAGAGCTCTGCTACTATTCTAAAAACTAGATGCCATAAATGTAGTTGATGAGCATGTATTTATAGGAAAGGACAAATAGCTGCATCGATGGGATCATGTTAATGCAACTGACCACATTGATGGGGACCAATTGATGCAACCGACCACATTGATGATGCCTAGTAAACACAACAGAATATAACTCATCATACCCCCATGATTGAATGAAAACTCATCCTCAAGTTCTTTACAAAATTGAAAAGGTATGGGATTATTGACTAATTTTTTTTTGGCATAACAAAAAAGATAGAATAGACATAACAATACTGAGTGCCCAGTGTACAAATCAACACATTATAAAAATTATGGTGTTCATGGCACAAAATTGAACACCATGACATGATTCTTCAAAATTGGACAACATGTTATTTGATGGCATGAAGTTGGTGAAGAATGTTAGACAATCCCAGGAAGTGGTGGCTCTTGAGGTTTAGAGGAACTTTCACTAGCTTTAGACATGTGTGGTAGCCGAGGTGGCTATGGTTGTCCTGCTACTATTATGACTTTTGGAAAAAGGTGAAAAGCATCCAGCAATGCTTTCATTTTCTATTCTTTACTTCTAGGATCATTCAAGGTCCATGCAGCTTTACCTATATGGGCCAAAATTGGAATATCCCAAGGATAAGGCAAAATTGGAAGCAACTCCTTTACATTGACAAACCAGGCTATGAATTGCTTGTGCTCAATGTCAAATTCTTAGAGTATGTCTTGAAACATCTAGTAGTCATTCATTCTTTTGGCTAGGTTGTCTATAAATAATCTCTAGTTGATGAATTTTTCCTTGATAATTTCAAGTTCAACATTTGCCACCACAACTTTCTACTTGGTGTCTTTATGATTCTTGAACTTGCCTTCATATAATAAGTAGGAAATGGCCACTTATTTTTCAAGCTCAGATCATGGTCATCTAGTAGTTAGCATCACCAACTTTGCATAGCAAAGATTAGATAGCTCCATGTACTCCATCATCTCTTCAATCTACAACTCCTTCATGCAAATTTCTATCTTATTGTAGGCATCAATCCCATCAATGATGGGTTGCCACATTTCTTTTCCTTGGAGTTGCTGGAGGGCCTCATTAACCTTTGCCTTCACTAATTGGATATGATTTTCATTCATGTCCTTTTGCAACCCAAATTGGTCTTTGTAATGATTTTTAACTCTTTCAAATTTTAGAGCCTTATTTTTTCAGGCAGTAATCTCAACGGTCAACTTTTGATGTAAGCTTCAGACCTTCTCCATAAAGAGATTATGATTCTCTACTACCATCTCCTCAGTTCAAAATTTGCTTTGATGAGCTACTCCTACTTTTGATGGATGAATCCTTCTAGCTATTGTTTTTTCACATCAACACTCTGCAAGCAATGATTTTCTATGGTCAAAGTTTCATTCTCCTAACACATCTGCATCAAGTCCTTTCATACTGAATGAGTTTTAGCTTCTACTCTGGATTGATTGAAGACCATCATTACCATTTCTCCCTCAACTACTTTAGTTGTTCTTGAAGTTGTTGAAAAGCTTTGTCTCTTATTAATGCAAGGTTGGTAAGAGCAAGGTCAGCAAATCAAGCATGCAATTTGGAAACTTCCATGGCCAAGCGTTGATTATGTGCTTAAGCTATTTCTAGTTACCCTTATAAGATGAGGCACTTGCCCTTTGCTTTCAACAACTCCAACTAGGTTGTAATGATGGTATCTAGAAAATAAAAGATATTTGAAATAAGTTGCCTGGTTTCCACTAAACACTTAATTTTCCACTGATTATCCTTGCAAACATCTACACATTTCTAAGTGTAGAAACATCTAGTACATGCACCATAGGTGCATTTAATGCCTCAGCAACATGATCAGCAACAATCTCAGTAGTTGTCTCTTGTCCTTGGTGCTACATCACTAATACAATTGCCTCCTCACCCTCTTGCAAGTGCACTGAAAAGGAAGTGGCATTCCCAGAGATTTTTGGGAATAGATGATGCTAAGAGAGAGAGACCGTTACCTCTCTAGCACTTGAATTTGACCTTGTAGATAACTATGTTTGTTGGGTAGACAACATTGATCCACCTCCCTCCATCTGGCTGATTATACGAGCCACTTCTCTAAGGTGACTCATGGTTGGTTTGTACACAGATGGGTCTCCACCACTAGTTCCTATCTACTGCTCTTGTTGTTGCAAGAGCTACTTTTTGATTTTTCACATGTGCTCAACTATAATGTGGGCCTTTAGCAGTTGCTCATGAGTAGGTGGTGGAGGTGGTTGACATTGCTCCTCTTCTCTGGATGTGGCAAGTGTCTTATCCTTCATCATCTTAGTCCACAAAGTATTAGGAGCATGCCTAAGTGTATCATTTATGGAGTAGACTATCCCTGCCCTTTTGCATAATTTTCTAATCAAGCAGGGAAAGGGTAGGATTTTCCTTCCATGTTCATTCTCCTTGAAGCATTTTTCTATCTCTAAATAAATTAACTATGGAAGGTTTGCTGGAAATTTCTTGCTTAGAGTGGTGCATGCTCAAGCGGAGAAGGCTATCACCTTGTTGGGCCTCACCATTGGATTGAGGTGGTAGACCACTATCATAAAATATACTAGCTTTACTAGAGTGAGCACACCAAATGCCTTGCAGTCAACCCCATAACACTACTAAGTCCACTCCTTCTTTGCTTCAAGATCAACTTGTGTGGATAGCTCTGCCAACTATGTTCCTACATCAAGCAGCCTAAGGACCTACGCAATAGCTTCTATTGAGTAAGACACTTAGATATCCTTGATTTTCATTATGTTTCCTACTCTCCTATTATTCTAGAAGAGATATGTTTCTCCCATGTATCACTCCCCACTAGAAGTGATGATTGGCCAGATGGGGAGGCTTGCAGTTGAGCTCTAACATCTTCTGGAGCTTGTTTAAGGAATAGCCTGAAGTTCAGCTCTTGGAGAATTGAGCATTAGAATTCATAATTCTCAATTATATTAAGGACAGCCTATGTGAGTGTGACTTCTAATCTAGGTGCAAGGCCTAGTGCTTCGCCTTGTTGTGAGTGTTTAAATGGAGCTTCATCTTTGGGAATCTGTCAGAAAAATTTTACCTTGGCCTCATCTCTAAGAGGTCCCATCATGTGGGTTGCTTCAGCTTGTTCTTGGCCATGTTCTTGTTGGCCTCTTTCTCCTTTGGGTTGTTTCTCCTATGGTTGTGATGGTCCTTCCTCCTACAGTCTCTTCGATCTTGGTGCCATCTATAATGACAACTTATGAATAAATTAACAAATATTGGATAACTCAGAATGACTAGGATACCTTGTCTTAGAAGGAGGTTACACTTGGCTAAGGTATGATTATGGCTGGATTGATTAGGTATTTAATTATTAATTTAATCTTTGGTTTACCCAAGTTCTTGGAAGGGTAATATTTTCAAAAATCAATGATTTAATAGGATTTTACATCTTAACCCTTTGGGGGAGTTAGGAAAAGTTTTAAAAAATTATCATCAAAACCTTGAGGTTTGCTACCCCCATGACTAAGAGCTTACCTTGGGTAACTACAAGATCAAAGAGTAGGGTGATTCGGATAAATGATGTGAAATTTACAAGCTTGGGAAGGTTCTGGGCTCTGAAAATTACAAAAATTCCTTGGGTGTTATGGACAAAATGTGAAAAATTCAAAGTGTTCAGTGGTATTTATACTATTTTTGTATTGCATCAACAAGGCCTAGTCAATGTGGTCAACTGTGTCAATGGGGCCTCATTGACACAACTATTGACCACCGTTGACAAAGTCAAAACTTGAAAATTACAAAGAGATTTTGAATGAAATTAGGGTCAAATGAAGGTCCAAATAGCCACAAACATGATTAAAATATAAGAAGAGGATGTTGAAGTTCCAAAATTTGAAGAAATTAAGAAAAATGGAGAAAGAGGATGGAGAATGAGAGTACAAAAAGCATAGAGTGGTTTGCATAATGGAATATGCAAAAGATAGGATTGTAGCAATGTCTAAGGTAAGGGACTTAACTAACCAAACCAAGAGATATGCAAGTGGGTCCTCCCCATAGCAGGCACATGCCCTTGTTGCCCTTGCATAACCCCAACTAAAGAGTCTATGGGCCCCATAGTTGATTAATGGTCATGAAAAGTTAAGGATCAACTAAAAAGAATCTATCCAAGAATTCCAACAATCAGACGAAGAAATTGAACATAACATAGAAACTGACAATGAGGTGAGTTATGGTAGCATAGATGAATGACTGTGAAGGTGGAATGGAATCTTGAATTGAGGTCATAAGAAGTCCCTTGTGGAATATGTGTTTAAAATGACCTAAGATGATCCATCCTTAGTCCAAACCAAAACCAACCTCTTTCAATGACTTCACATCATCCCTCCAAGACCAATCTACCCACTCAAGACATAAAATTTCTCCCACAAAACAACCGCCATTCCATAAAGAGAAGAAAAGAGAAGTAAGAAGTGAGAGAGAGAGAGGGCCTTAGTTAGAGGGAACCTTCAGGCATGAATAACATGTCTTTCTAGTCACATAACCAGTGCTTGTAGCCCATATATTTGTCTAAGGGATGTGCATTGAATTCCCATCATGTTTTTTTTGAATTTTTAGATGGAAACCACACCATGCAAAGACTTTATTTGACTTCCTATTAGTGGTTGGAATGGAATGGTAAGAATTTTATGAAAAACACTCAAGCACTCAAGTAAGTAGGAGAGTACAAAGGGTATTGAGTCCCCTTGAAGTCACACCCTCTACAAACCATTGAATCCTTCCCAATTCTGAAACTACCAAGGTCATCAATTGATTAAAATTTTCTTTAATGGAAGGGATCTCAAACTCGCAAAACAAGGAAAATCATAAAGTTGGTTTGATGGGTAGACAATGTGGACTCACTACTGGTTCCATGAAAAATAAACCATGTCATAGTCATCATACATTTGAATATAAATAGAGATCAAACATTAACAATCACAACATTAAGCACAAATCATCATTAGTAAATAGCAACAATGGCACTATGTCCCACAGTAATAAAGCACTTTTATTAGCAAAAATAATGAAAAGTCACACTTAAACAAAGCAAAGTAAAATATATAAGAAAGTGTAAAATAATTAAGAAAAGTAAAGCATACTAACAAAGTTGTAAAACAAAAAATTGAGAAAACTAATAGAACAAAAAAGCAAAGAAAAAGATAAAAATCAACGAAGTGTAAAACAAAAAGTGAAAGACTAAGAAGCCATGTGGATGGTTAGCATGGATGGCCATCTCCCTCATGACTATGTTAAAAGAGGAGATTCAAAAAATTGAATGTGGTTGTCTATCCGTTGAGGTGGTAGTTGCACTAGCTTGTCTATCCCTCAATGGAAAGGTTTTACTTGGATGTTGACCAATTGCTTTTTATTTGGGCTCTCAAGCTTGTAGATTAACATGGCCTCTAAGGGAAAGGTTTGATCAATTTTATAAGTTCCTTCCCACAATCTTTGGAACTTTGTCTTCTAGGGTACGTGTGTGGGGTTCCAGTAGAGAACCTTATCTTCCAATTGAAATTTCACTTTTCGTATTTTGAGGTCATGAAATTTCTTGTTAAATGCATTGTGCACCTCATTCAAAGATAGGGCTACCAATCAATTTTCATCTAGAATGTTGAGGTTGATCAATCTTTCTTCTTATGCTAGACTCAGGTCAAGGTTCAAATCACAAGCTATTGAGAGTGTATAGAGCTCAGATTGAATCAAGAGCATTGAAATTTTTTCGTACACTAAGAAGTTTCCATGTTGAGAAATAGGTCCATAGGGCATCGTTGAGTTTTGTGCTCCAATATTTCCTATATTTTCTTATGGTCCTTGTTAGGATCTTTGTGATCTCCTTGTTTATTAAATCTGCTTAACCATTTCCTTGGGGGTGATAGGGTGTTGTTAATTTATGTTCAACCCCCAAGCATTGCATCAACTTTCTAAAAGTGGCACCTATGAAATGAGTTCCATCATTAGAAATTAGTGCACATGGCACCCCAAACCTATTTACAACATTTTATTGTACAAATCTAGTAACAATGGATGATGTATAGTTAGTAACAACTGTAGCTTCTACCCATTTTATGTAGTAGTCGACTACTACAATGATATATGCCTTTCCATTGGACATGGGTCTAATAGGATCCATAAAGTTTATGACCCATGTGTCAAAAGGCTCTAGTGGTTAAATCCACCATTGAGGACCTTCTAGTTGAGTAGTTATCCCACCATCTCATTGATAGCATTCACAAAAGTAGACAAATTGGTGGACATCCTTGAAGACTGTAGGCCAATAGTATCCTACCATCAGGATTTTTATAACCATGCATCTCCTTACATAGTGGCCTCCACAAGGCCCTTCGTGAGGATCCTGGAGAACATGAAGTTGATCTTCATCAGGGACACACCAACAAATTAGGCTATCAGTGCCCACCTTGTAGAGGTATCTATTGATTTCCATAAAGTATTTTGCTCAATAAAGAAATTATTACTTATTTCTATAGTCAAGATCTTGCAGCATTTCTTGAGTGAGAGCATAGGTGAGGATGCCATTATACCATGTTGTTTCTATGTGCACTCGGTTATTTAGTGCTCCTATAAAGAGGATTTCATTTGAAAACTGATCATAGAGCAAGCTCTCCTCCTCTTTTACCATCTTAATCAATGCTCACATTATTAGTCCCTTTTTGATCTACCATCATGAGATTGAATTCTTGAAGGGCTCACCATCAGCTTATTCATTAGGAAGCAAATGGCACCATGATCTGTGTGCACAAATACTTTTTAACCAAGCACATAGTGCCTGAATTTTTCAAGAGCATACGTCATTGCCATTAATTCTTTCTCAATGGTGGTGTAATTTAGCTATGCACCTACAATGATTTGGCTTAAGTAGTGGATGTAATATGGATGTATTTTATCATCCAACTACATAAGCACTACTTCCAAAGCATAATTAGATGTGTCCGTCATTATGTAAAATGGTCTAGATTAGTCTAGTAACCGTAGAATTAGAGTTTCTACAAGCTTTTCCTTCAGTTGTTGAAATGCATGTTCACATTCCTTGGTCCAGATGAATGGAGTAGCTTTTTTCATCAGCTTAATTAATAGCTTTGCAATCTCAGAGAAATTCTTTATGAATCATTGATAGTAGCTAGTATGTACAAGGAATGACTAAACATCTTTAACTATCTTTGGTTGGTATGTTATTCCTTGGATGACCCTTACCTTCTCCAAGTCTACCTCAATCCCTTGTTGTGAAATTTAGTGTCCCAACATAATGTTGTCTTGGACCATGAGATGACTCTTTTGCCAGTTGAGCTTGAAATTTTTTTCCACACATCTTTTCAGTACTTGCTCAAGGTGATCCAAGGCTTGCTCAAACATAGCTCCATAGGTGGAGAATTCATTCATGAAGACTTCCACACCATTACCAATTTGTTGTTAAAAGATGCTAAGGACCAAGCATTGAAATGTTTCAGGGGCATTACATAGACTAAATGACATCTTACAATATGCAAAAGTTCCCCAAGGACTTATGAATGTTATCTTGGCCTCATCTTCTAGTGCAATTTGGATTTGGTTATAGCCACTATAACCATCCAAGAAGCTATAATAGTAATGGCCTGAGATAGTGTCCAACACTTGGTCCACAAATGACAATGAAAAATGAACTTTAAATGTTGCCATGTTCAATAGCTTGAAGTCAATTCAAACTTGCCACTTTCCATCTTTCTTTGGCACAATTACAAGTGGGCTAACCCACTCACTATCCACAATGGGATAGAGAAACTTTGCCTTGAGGAGTTTCTCTATATCCTCCTTGATGATCTACTTCAATTTGGGGTTCATCCATCTTTGTGGCTACCTTCTTAGCTTAATGGTTGTGTCAGTGTAAATGTGATGTTGACATATCCTTGGATTGATTCCAGTTAGCTTGGGATATGACCAAGCAAAGGATATTGGCCATTTGTTAACCACATTTAATAGCTTTTATTTTTGTTCAAGAGCAAGTTTGGAATTAATTATGACTAGCTTACCATTGTTTAAGAATGCATACTCCATGATGGTTGGTAGAGTTTTTAACTCCAAGGACTCCTACTTGAAGTTATCAGGGATTTCCAACTCTCCCCAATAAGTATCATCATCTTCATCATTAGAGAGTTGGTGATGATCTTTCTCAAGTTCATTCATGCTTTTAACATAAGCACATGTTAGGCTATTAGTTGGCTCCATGCATAATGTGCTACTTTTTGAGTCAGCTATTAGCCACTAGGTGTCCTCCTATTTTGTGGTTGCTACATATAGAAACCTTTGAATATCTATTTCTCATGCATACTAATTGCATGCTTGAATGTTTGTACTTTTGATGGACCAAATATTTTGCATGCAATTGCACTCATTATCATTGTATGTGATGCATAGAATACACTTCTTCTCCAACCTTTCAAATTCATTTTCCTTGGAGATTTCCCAGGAGAGGTCCCTTATGCCCATTCATGCATTTACCGTGCTTAACCATGCTCTTTCAATAATGATGGGAAAGTCACCTTTGAAGTTTTCGACCTTGATCACCAAAAAATCAACAAGATAGGACCACCCACCAACTATGGTAATAATGTCCTTCACTAATCCTAAGGGAATAGTGATTGCTTGGTTTGTCAATTCTAAATGGATGTTGCATTTCTTGAGAGGTGTTAGGTTCCAGGCCTTGTACATGTCATGGGAGATGAGATTAACACTAGAACTAGAATTAATAAGAGCCTTGCATGGCTCATGTCTGGTGATTTATAAGTAAATGAGTGGAATTTCCTAGTCAGATCTTTTTGTGGAAAGATTGCTAGCCTTGTTCCAATTGGAAACAACATGAGTTAACATCACAATGTGGATCCAAGGTGGCATTTGGTTTGAAGGGCACTTGAAGGTGTTTGATGCAAAGGATGAGGGTGTTAGGGATGCAAGGTGACCAAATGTATTAGGTTGTGAGGATTTGGGAGGACTATTGGATTGGAAAAAAGATCATTTCTTGGATCGATTGTTTGAACCACTTAGCAGAAAAACCAATTGTGAATGTACAACCCTTGTAGCATTTCATTACTACAGGTATGGAGGAATTTCTCCCTGCATGGATAGACTAAGAGGTAATTGGGTTGAGGGTAGAGGGATGTGTGTAGATGGATGCAGAGGGTGGTATGAATATGGGTTCTCTCCTGGAGTGAATGGTGAATATGTTTGGTGGTACTCTAGAGGATAATAGTGATGTTGAAATGAGGCATGGCTTGTAAAGATTCTTGGAGAAAAAAGTTGCTAAACATAGTACTCGTATGGATCTGGTTGTCTATAAGGGTACTGCTGCCTTGGTGGTGGCATTTTACACAATTATGGTTGATGCCATTGTTGGTATTGCTCATATGGTTGTGGTGGAGCTTCACTTGGGTAATAAGTATGTTGTTGCTAGTGAAACTACCTTAGATTGCCTTGAGGATAAGACAATCATCTAGGTGCTTGCCTACGTGTTAGTCAAGGATTCAATGCATACACCCTAGACTCTTATATTTGTGACACCATAGGGCAACACTCCTTTGGATTTTCATATTGACAAATGTCATAACTAGTATCATCATCAAAGTTGGTTTCGACAACTTCTTGTATGGTAACAACTTTGCCCTTACCTCTCTGGTAGGCACGTTCAGCTTCTTGTCATCTCCTACATTCACGATCACTATTTTATTCTTTGGGTGCTTTAGCAATATTCATAGTATTTTGGAACTTCTCATCCAAAAAGTCCCATAATTTATCAACCTTTACTAAAATTTCAAAAATAGATTTCTAAATAGGTAAGGTTTTCCTATTCACCACTTTATCAAGTGATGACTCCTCCTTGTCACAAAATTGAACCTCCCTTTTCTTGATGGAAGAGTTTCTATTATACTTTTCTACACTTTCTCTTTTTTGTAATTCACCTTCTTCTTTTGCTACTTACTCTATAAGACTTTGGATTTGATGAGCTCTTAATTTAGACAATCTTCCTTGGGCAGAAACCCCAAGAGTTCTTCTAGTTTCTACTCTAAGCCCATCTATGATGTGGTGAAGTTTTTTCCTTTGAGAATAACCATGACTAGGGCATTAGTGTAAGAGTGAATAATATCTACCCATGGTAGCATCCAAGGGTTCATGTATTCCTTGTTTCCAGCATTGGATTTGCCTTCTCAGATTAGACACTCTAGAGTACATCTAGTAGTTATCATTAAATAGTTATAATATGGTACTCTATCAACGAATGGATTCTAGCGCAAAGGACCAGTACTAACTTTTAGCTTCCTTGATGAGTGTCCTAAGGAAAAGCTTAAGTTTCTTCTAATCATTTTCAATGTTCTATAAGGCACAAGCATTATGGAAAGCTTGTAGATGGTTCTATGGATCAAAGTTGTATCCCCCCCTTAAACTTGGGATATTGTTCATGTCTAAGCACTTGATTTGATTTTCTTTCACATGCCTATTTAGAATCTTAACTACCTCTACAATGTTGAGCATGATTTGAGTCACAAACAGAGGTTCATCATCATCATTGTGTTGATGATGTTGATGCTGGTTTCTGCCACCTCTACCCTCTTGATGGCCTTGAAGGTCATTATTAACACATTGATTACCTTCATCATGATTATTTGGATAGTAGCTTTATGAGAACTAGTAGATGAAGAGGAATTTTTGGAATTGAATGAAGAGGATGAAGAGGAAGGTGGACCACCACCATCACCATGATGTCTACCATCATCTTTTTGTTCATTACGACCATCATCCTTAGATCCCTTACTGTTGTGATGTTTACCCAAGTCCCTACCTTGACTATCACTTTTTCTTGAACCTATTTTATGAATAGTAGATTATAGGTTTAAGGCCACACCCTCAACACCAATAACAAAGGGTGGATACTCTTCATGCTGGAAATCCTCAAGGAGAGTATCCACATTGTCATCTTGGTTTAGCAAGAAAAAATGATTAGTAAAGTGTTTCCCCTTCATAAATTTGTGGATCTCACTTGTGTTGTGTTTCAGTGAGATGATAGTCCCAAGTGTCATGATCATTCACAACATATTCCTCAAGGAGATTTGAGATGCCTAACTTCTTAAGGATTTGAAAAAGCATCCCTTGCACAAATTGATTAGAGGACAAGACAATGTTGCCCTCCATATCACATTATCATAGTTGTTCATCCTGATGTAGGATGAAGGTGAAGTTAGGTACATACTCATCCATCTAGATGAGTATATACCACTTTGCATTCCTATGGGACTGGCGGTTTAACATCTTCATGCCTATCAGAAGAAGACATTTTGCAATCAATAAAATAATTAGTGTGATTTTGTAATTGGTTGTCATTTAAGAGTGATGTCAACCTTGGGTTCATCCAATGATATTAATAATATTCAGTGATCCTAAATAGTGCACGTTTCAACAAAAAAAGTCCCTAGCAATGATGCTATGATGAGCGGTGAGGTACCCCTATGCCCAACCATATGAATCACAAAGCATTCACGTGTGATATGGTTGAATTCTGTGAACTTGATAGTTTTCGATGCACTAGTCTTCTAGGAAGTGAACCTTGCCCTAAGGTCATTCGTTATCTTCTTGATTACACTTGTGAAGGATAATGATATGGTTAAGAGTAATTGAGGCATATAATTTTTATCATTTTGTGTTTTATGGTTTTGGTGCTTGAAAAGATAGATAGAATAATTTAATAACTAATTTAATTTAACCAACTAACTAATCTTAACATAAGCATCTGGTCCCATTTTCCGTACATGTCCTGAACCCATGTATCCACTACTAGGTTACCAAGCACTACACTACTAGGCGTACCAAGCAATAGCGCTACCGGGATTACCAAGCGAATACATGTTACACTTAAAGCGATTGTACCTATGTATTTAATCTATCTAGCTTATCTTAATTAGCTTAATTAGCTCAATTATTGAAAAATATTGAATAATTGACTGAACATATTAAATGCATAAATGAAACATTTAATCTATTTAAAATGTTGCAAGATGCATCACAAAGTTCATCTTTATTGCTGAACAAAGTATTATGCTCAAGTACAATAGTGCTCAAATAAAGATCCATACACTCAATGACTCTTGCTGTGGGCACTCAGGAAAATTATTCTAACTTTCGAATGAATAAACTACAAGAGCTCTGCTACTATTCTAAAAACTAGATGCCATAAATGTAATTAATGAGCATGTATTTATAGGAAAGTACAAATATTTGCATCAATAGGGCTACATCGATGCAACAGACCATGTCGATGAGGCCCAGTTGACACAACATACAGCATCAATTGGGTCCAGTCAACATGACAAACTATAACTGATCAATAAGTTTCATGGTATTTAAATATAACAGATTTAAGTTAAAGTAACTCTTGAAGCAATTATTTAACATCCCATTAAAAAATTAAATGTAAACATTTAATATAAAGTGATACATAAGATAAATCTCTAATGGAAACTAGGGCCATTAAATATAAATGATCTTCTTAAATATTAAAGTAATGTTATCTTTTTAAATATTAAAGTAGCGTTGTACTATAAAATTTTACAAGACAACTATTGATATCAACCCTTTCCATGTTTTCATGGGGCTATGATTATTAACATCTCTACTCATAGAAAAAAGAAGAAGAGAAAACCAGTTATAGACATTGAAATTGCAAGCAACAATTTTGCGACAAGTTGAAATATTGTGTTGATTGGGAAAGAGGCTATATATTAGAATAAAGGTTATAAGGTAACCTATTAGTGTTCTTAACTAATGTGTTTTCAAATAGAATTTAAAAAATGTAACTTAGTAGTTTTCATTTTTACCTAGAAATAATGTCAACATTACTTGTATCTACAATCAATATTTGTAATTCATAATTTTGAGGGTGGAGTATTTTCTCATTGTAAACACAAAGTTCTATGGTTTCATACACTAACCTTATAACCAACACAAGGCTCCAATAATGGAATATGGATTATGGATTGTGAAGCTAGCATTAGATACATGGAATAATGTTGTACCAAAGAGAGAGTAGCATATTACAAAACATTTCCTTTAGAAAACGAGTAAGTAAATTGCATTTGGCATTTTCATGTGTTCAATTTCAATTTTACTACAGGTATATGATCAATAATTTGCATCAATTTGCATGATTTCTGTTGTTCATTATAAAAGTAGAAAAATATTTCATTTATGTTGCAAAACTTAGATCTTCTTGTTATATATGTATTAAGATGTTCTAAAATTTATGCCCATCAAAAACTCAAATCCCCACTATCATTCCCAAAACACTTCTTTTTAACATATTCATTTTAGGTTATGGAATTAAAGCCATTTGTTTTTGCAAAGCCACAATACCAAATGGAAAATTGGAATGTACCTAAAAAACTAGTACATATGACCATCTTGAATCAAAAGCCTTCATATCTTCAATAACTAGTGTAAAAAGAAAATAACTTCTAACATTTCAGCATAGAAATTTTCCCATTCATAAAGAACATGCTGTAAACTCATTGTCTACTTGCCTCCTTACAAAGGGAAAAAACCATAGTATAGTTTATGCATATACAAAATTTATATAAAAAAAGAAACTTTAATAAAAGCATAGTAAATAAAGCTTATTAAAAGTTTTATGATTACCTAAGATAGTATAGAGTTAGATATTTTTAAAAAGATGCCAATAACATCAACTCACTAGTAAATTAATATGAATCTAGCTATTTTTTTTCTTTACATTTTGGATCTTAGGATCTGTTAAACAAGTTCAACTTAAACCCAAGGTTGCCATGTCATTGTGGTAATTTCTCTATGAAGGTACCTTGCCAACGTGGCTCTTTATAGTTTCCTGTCAAAGTAGATAATGAAGATGGAAATAAGCAAGTTTTTGAAACTTAAAATTAATAGTTCCAACTTTTTAGCAAGCATAGTAACATTAGGAGGGCTTAAACTTGGCAACTCCTTTTGTTGTTTTTGTTGATGTGTACATTTTGGACACATCAAGACCTCAAAAAATTGAACTCATTTAGGGAGACTATTACCTATGGCACCTTCTGTATGGGTACAAAAACCTAGGAATAGTCTTAGTTGAAGAGGGCTATGTGATGTTAAATAGTTAAATGGGGATCCTACCCCCTTGTCATCACACATGGCTAGTGTTTACCACCTTTCATAGTCACTTTGCACAACCATTGTTGCTATTGATGGCATCCACTACTAGATGAAAACCCCACTATGTAGGATGCACTATTGCATACTATCATTTACATAGTGTGTCATCTACCACTCACTACTCACCACCATGCACTACTTTATGGTATGTTGTTGATGTGCACCACCTGCCACTGTTGGTTGTTGACGCATTTCGCACGTCGTTTGTGCCTACCATGCATTGCTTGCAACTCCTACATGAATACCATCACTTGCCAATGCTTGTAGATGTTGTGAGAGAGAGAGAGAGAGAGAGAGAGAGAGAGAGAGAGAGAGAGAGAGAGAGGCCCCNTTCCCATGCCATTGTTAACTTTGACATCAACTACTGCATGGTTGCAAACTACAACATCACCTCTCACCACTGATGTTGACTCTAACGTTGATTGTCATGCACCATTGTACACATCATTGATAGACATATGCTACCACTAGCCACATGTCATTTCTGCCATTGTAAGAGAGAGGAAGGCCACCAGCTGATGCATGTGCATGTTGCTATTATGCCATCGTCCACCATGTGCCACTGATTACTATGAGCACACTATTTTTTGTCATGCATCATTTGCTACCTGTGCTTGTCACCTGTGTTGTAGGCCACCTTGGTGCATTGTCCACACTGCACAATCATCACTTATAGCTCCTCAATGCTAATGCCACCTATAGCTATTACTGGGCTTTCTCACTATGCACTTCCTCTTGTAGCCTCGTTGATGTGCTCCACCTATGACTCCCAGAGAAACCTCCATGTAGCCTATGCTCACATGCAACTATTTACTACTACTCACCACATGCATGCTACTATCTATAGTTACTCCCACATGTTTTCCTATTGTTGGCTATTGGCCATCCATTTTTGCTGATTGCCATGTTAATCACACCACGTCTAGTCTACCACCTATAGCTCATGCGACATCACTTGACCCACCTACAACTCTCGTATGATCACTACCTACAATTTGCTACACCATCGTCACTACCTGCAACTTCCCACACTACTACCACTGCAGCATTGATGCTTGTAGGCCCTCCAAATGCTAGTGCCATTTGATGCTACACCCTTCCACCCACCTATAGCAGACTACCCACCATTGGTTGGGTTGACCGTCTACTGCACATTGCTAACTATCATTTTCTACTACCAATCTCAATGTTGTACTGCCACTATAGAGGTAGGGAGACCTCCCACGATATTCCCTCCTCTAATGCCACCTTACTAACATCCACTGCCTTTAATGCTAGCTAGAGAGAAACCAAGATCTAACTCTCATCACATGCCTGCAACATTTGTTGATGGGAGAGGGGAAGGCCAAGAGATATCCTTGTCATCGCCTGCTCCTACTACTTTTATAGTAGCTCCCATCATTCTAAGTAATGTCCATTGCATTGGTATCGCATTTTCATGTCTCCAATTCTCCACTATGTTGATTATGACACTTCTACACGTTCGCTACTTGTAGGTGTAATGTCCACCACTATCATGTGCCTATCCATGTGAGCCCTTGAGAATCGCTAGTGCTAGTATGAAGAAAATAGGCATCCATGGAAGGAAAAGAAAGATTGTAATGCATGTGTGATTCTAGCTTTTCATAGAGGTAAACACATTGATTTTGTTGTGTGATGTTGCCCTTTGCCTCACTAGTTGCTGACTTGCATTACCATGGCCCTTTTTCCTCAAAGTTACAGTAGTTTCCTTGTAATTTTTTGTTCCTTTCTTCTTCTTTTTTAGTGTGTAACTAAATCTATCATGTTGTAATTGATATTTGATATTTTTAGATCAATTAGTTAATTTTTTTCAATGACTCAAATTCTATTGGAAATAATTTCAGCCAGCATCTTAAAATCTAGAGTATCTTAGAGGAACAACCTCACCATATATGTAAACTTTAGCTACAAAAAGTTTGCTAACTTCTAATCATTTGAAAACAATCATATTATATCTAGGATACCACCTAAATAATCTTCATGAGGTTAAAACCTATAGGATTTTTAATTTTCATGGGATTAAAACTAATTAGTCATGGACCCATGCCTAGCATGGATGATGTTGGTGTTAACACTTAGCCCCCAAACTAGAAATTGCATGCAAGTACAAGGAATAGCAAAACCATAGAAATTTTAAAAGGAGATGCAAAAGATAGAGGATCAAAAATATCATTAAACAAAGACAAATTAAATATTAAAAGCAAACTATATTGATCTAAACATGATTAAAATAACCCGTTAAGTAAGAGAGAACTAAACATGGGCCACCCTTGCCACACCATCTTATTCAATTAAGATCTAAACATATACTCTTTATAAATGATAAATTTAACTACATACATACATACATACATATAATTAAAAAAATATAATTAAGATTTCATTTCCAATCTTCTCAGAAGGTAAAGTAAAAGTATATGGACTACTTTAAGAATGAGACTTATGCCAAACTTAATGAAGAAGACAAGCTTATCTTAGATCATGGCTAGCCACAACTTTTGAATTCTTCCTTAGGACTCTCTCTCTCTCTCTCTCTCTCTCTCTCTCCATTGAAAAGGGAAATGGGTAAAAAGGGATTATTTTCTTTTCTTTCTCTCTTTTTATTTTTTTTTTGAATTTTAGAAAAACAGGTTCAAAAGAAGAATGGAGGCTAGGGTGAAGATTGCTATTACACCATATAACACTTAAGAACTTATTACATTGCTGATGAGCATGATCCTCATGCTTTTTCTTTTGTCCTTTTTTTTCGAGGACACTTTGCTCATGGTGTACTTCATTCTTAAGGTAGGAATTCCAACATGAGTCTAGCTAATTAGTTGCACTACAAAAGGACACAGTCCCTGTAGAACTTTGTCCATGGTGTAGTTCAACCCTCATGTATGTGACTTTAATTACAATCTAGATGGAATCATAGTAGGTTTCTTGGGTGGCTAAGGGTTCTCAAGTGGAGATGAACACACTTCACTTTGTTGTTCACAGGATAGCCATTGATCATCACACTTGAGGGTTGGGGCTTAGGAGAGGGAAAAAGGTATTTTCCAAGGTCACCTAATGATTGTGGCTAACCATTCTTCAACTTCACATATCCTACACTCACATGATCATGATGATTACATGATAAGTTAGCATAAATCCCATCCTCTAGAATCCAACATAACAAATATAACTAAAACCTTGAAATAGACTGGGAAGAATCATAGCATTATTGAAATATATCATATAAAGGAGATTTTATGTAATAGTAATAGGATATATCTTATAAATCATTATACTTAAATTATTTTCCAATGGTGTTATGATGATCCAATGCCTAGTAACACAAATGGCCATAATGATTACTAAAATCATATGAAAAGTAAAAATCAAACCAAGCCAATATGCTAAGAAAGAAATGATGGAAATGCAAAGAAAACATGAAAATGAAACTATATACAACTGAAATTCATGGTAAAGGAAAAGAAAACATGCAACTAAGGATCTACCAGGTGTCCACATGGGGCACTTGAGTAGAAATGCTTTAGATGAAATGCATTGAAATTCCTATGTAACTTATATCCTTACAAATCTGTAATTTTGTAAACATTAGGTCTAACGACATCTATAACTTGGAATGGAGCTAACCACCTAGGAGAAAACCTACTTTGAGGACCTATTTGAGCTCTATCTCTTTTTAATACTATATTTTCTATTTTAAAGACTTTACCTACATATTTCTTGTTAACCCATCTTTTAACAATTTGTTGATGATGAAGATTATGAAAATCAATACATAATCGTAATTCACTTGTTTTTTTTCTATCAAGCACTAAATTTGATGTCCAACTTGAATGTTTCATATGATAAATAATTTTGGATTCTAAAAGTTCAGCAAGTTCTTCTTTCATCTAAGTTTCAATCTTAGGTCTGACAGGTCTAGGTTTTTGTAAGTCATCAAATAAAGCTTCTCTAGTTACTATTTTAGGAGAGATCTTATTTGAAAAATGTGACATCCTATGATGTAACTTATTCATTAATTTAAGAAAATTTAAAACATTAATCACTAAATTTACCCTTAGAAAATAGAAATTCATGAATATGATCATCATCATCATCAAAACTTGAAAAGAAAAGATATTATCTGGAATAGAATAGGAGTTGACCTTTTTAATAATTATTTTAGAATTTCAAGCATTGTGTCTAAAATGAACATCTAAAGTAGTGATCATTTGAGCTAATAAATTAAGAACATAATTCCCTTCTCTAGGAATATGTTCAATGGATATGTCATCAAAATTTGGCACACCTTAAAATGTTTTAATGGTTGGGATCTCATTTATATATTTGTCCTCTCCTAATGGTGGCAGGTCATCTAAAAGGAATGTTTTTTCATCATGTTGATGATAAGGCAAGGTATTTTCATAGATTTTTTCACATTCACTAAAAGCAAAAGGATTTATTTCTGAAATTTCACTCTCATGGTCATTTATGACATGTTCACCAAGCTCAACTTCAATAACTCCAACATAAAGATTAGTATTTTGATTTTCCAAAGATTGATTTTGTTGATCAAAAATTGTTACCACTTGTTTATAGAAAGGCTCTTTTGGTATAACCATTTATTTAGATTTTCCTTTAATAGGAAATAATAATTTTGAGAAGTTTGACCTAAAGAAACCCCCAAACTTGGCTTCAAAAGTCCTAGATAGAAGCACACCATAAGTGGGTGACATAGCAACTACTAAAATATCTGTATAGCATGTAAAAGTAGTATATTGTTTAAGTTGTACTTTTACTTTCTTTAATGATCCTACCATAGGTATATTAGATCCATCAAGTTGTATCACACTTCTTGCTTGTGGTAGCATCCACGCTCCTAATGTTTTACATACCTCAAGTGGCATGACACTAATAGTTGTGCTATAATCCATCAAAAAATTGTAAACATTCTTTTCCAAAATGATCAAAGTTGTTAAAAAATGTGGTTGATCTTTCTTGTTCGACATGGAATTGCTTGCATTTTGTATTGATAACACATTAAGGCTTTCTACAAAATGAACTTGCCTTTCAGTTTTTGTAGATTTTTCTTTATGGCTTTCAAGTGTATGAACTATCTTTTGAATCACATCTTTCATTTTATTAAAATGTAGAAGATCATATATTGAAATTTTGGCTTTAAATCTTTTCAAATCCTCAACTAAATCATAAGTCTTATGTTTGTCTTTGGCTTCTTGTTGAGGTGGAGTTCTTCTAAGTATTGAAGAGGAGTTTGGTCATTGTAAGGTGTTTGCTTGGGTTGGCCCAATTTGATTATTTGTGTTGTTTTGACTAGGAACTCTTCTGTTTGGAGGAGTATAAGGATTGTTTTTAGTTTGTTGTTTTGTGGTGTTCATAATGTCACTAAGTCTACGGTAGTAAGTGTTATGTGGGTTGGGATCATTTATCATAACTTGTTCCAATGAGGGAACTTCTTCATTTTCTGTTTCATGAGGTATGTTCAAGATCATAATTTGGGTTTTTTCATTTTGTTTACTTTGAACATTATCATCATATAGTACTAAAAATTGAGCACAATTTTTCTTAGAATGCTGCCTAATGTTATGAAGATGACACTAATCATCATTAATTGATGTGCTTGATTTTTCAGATTGTATAGGAACTTTATTGTTATTTCACTTCAATTCAACTACTTCATTGGAAAGCTTTTGAAGTGAAGTTGATATTTGTGTCATTTGGTTTTCTATTTGACAAGTGCATTAGGATTAGACATTCCATTTGGATTTATGATGGATTGGATCAAAGATTTTAATTGATCATCACTGAAATTGGTATTTGGTGGTAGAAGTGAAGAGGATGTAGGGCCTTAAAAATAAATACTTATAGGTTGAGTCATTTGAAGGGAAGTGGGATTTGGAACAAAGTATTATTCATTGGAAAAACTTGTGGTGGTAAAGGGGTAGATTACATAGGATTGCTAACATTAATCATCCCAAATTGAGTCTGAATGCTATTCATCAAGGTAATTTATTCTAGCTTAATAGCTTTAGCCATTGCTCCTTGTGTTTCCATTATATTGCAATCAAACTTAATGACATAGGTGAAGAATGGGTAGGTGGTAGAGAGATAGAAATTGAGGATACCGTCAGGTTGTGGACACATCTCTTTTGGCACATCAGCAAGTTGATAGAGGAATCTTAAGTTGTAGTCACAAACATTTTCTCTAAGTATTTTCCTTAATCTTGTGCAATTTCTTGATGTTGTGGTAGGGCTAGTAAACTTATTGAACTTAAGTAGGAACTTATTCTTAAATGCTTGCCATGAGTTGATAGAGGCATTTAGAAGCATAAAAAACCATTGGGTGGCTTTGCTCCTAAAAGTTGTGACAAAGGCCCTACATGCTACATTGTTTTGGACAATGTTATGGATGCTTAGTAAGATTTCAAAACATTGTATATGTTGGCAAGTATTACTAGTAGGGGTTGGGGATTGAAAAACAAATTTGTGTTTTGCAGTGATTTCGGAATATCATGATAGTTGGTGAAGTTAAATGGGTTGTTCATCAAAGGATCTAGGGGTTGATGGGTTGCCATCCTAGTTCGAGTTCTTTTAGGGATAGACCTTGGGAAACATGAGGTTCATTATTTTCTTAAAGTGAAATGATGTGTAGTTGGTCGATTAGGAGTAGGAATAGAAGCTCTTTGTTGAATTACTCTCTAGGGGATCTCACTCATAAAACAAAAGACTTTGAAATATAAATGCTAAATAAGATAGAAAAATATTTAACTACTATATTCTTTTAATTTTATTTTTAAAAGAAAAACTAAAATTGCAAATAAAATAGAAAAGTCAAAATTTTAGAAAAGTAAATTAAAAGAAGAATGATGTAAATCACCTTACCAAAAGTGGAGCTAAGGTAGGGACCACTAGAGTGGAAATTTGACAATGGAACTAGAAACTGAGGGTTTAGAAGATAAATTTAAGAATAGGATTAGAAATGGGCAATGGGACTTGGGTAACAAGAAACAAACCTTTTTTGAAATTAGAAAATAAATGGCTAGAAAATTTTTAGAAAATAAAGCAGAAAGATTCTTTTTAAGGAATAGGGGCTTCAAAGAACTAAGAAATAGAGATTTTCAAAACAAGGGCTGAAAAATAGAAATTTTTAGCAAAAAAATTCAATAGAAACAAGTTTCAAAATAGGAATAGAAAATAAAACAAGCCCTCCTTCTAATGCCAAAAAGGTGTTGATGCATAAACTTGTTTAGGGAGACTATCGCCTAGGGTGCCTCCTGTATGGGTACAGAAACCCAAGACTAGTATAAACTATAGAGGGCTATGTGATGTTAAATGGTTAAATGGGGATCCTACATCCTTGTCATCGTGAACGATTATCGTTTGTTGTCATTCACAATTGGTTCGCATTGCCATTGTTTCTATTGGTGGCTCCCACTACCAAGTAGAAAATCCTATTGCCATAAGAATGGAAACCCTACTACATAGGGACATACTATTACATGCTACCATTTATGCTACATGTCATCTACCACTTGCTACTCACCACCAAGTACTACTGTATGCTATGTTGCTTATGCGCATCACCTGCCACTACCAGTTACTAACATGTTTTGTGCATCATCCATCATCATTGTTCGCACCTACCATGTACCACCTGCAACTCCCGCATGATTTTCACCACTCATCCATGCTTGTAAACACTAAGAGAGAGAGAGAGAGAGAGGTCCCCGAGATCTCCCTGCACCGTTGTTAACTCTAATGTCGACTATCACCCACTTGTAGACTACAACATCGACTCTTGTTGTTGCTATTAACTCTAACACCAAATGCCACATGTCATTAATAGTCAACTTCTACCACTGGCCATGTGTCATTTCCACCATTGCTAAAGAGAGGGATCCTGCCTACTAACACATGTGCATGCTACTCTTGCACCGTCATCCACCATGCACCACTAACTGCAACAAGCACGCTATTTGCCATCGCATGTCATTCCTCGCCTACGTTTGTCACCTACATTGCATGCCATCATTGTGCATCATCTACACTGCACAACTACCATGTACAGTGCCTCAGTGTTGACACCACCTATAGTTGTTGCCACGCTTTGGCACTACATGTTACCTCTTGTAGCCTTGCTAATGCTCTTAGCCTCCAACTCTTAGAGAGACCTCCATGCAACTTATACTCTTATGCTGTTGTTTGCCATAGCTTGCCACATGCACATTGCTATATATGATTACTTTCACCTGCTTGATCATTGCTAGCTATGGGCCATCCATTGCTGCTAACCACCATGTTAATCACACCATGTGCTATTTACTGCCTGCAGCTTGTGCCATGCCACTCAATCCACTTGTAGCTCCTATATGACCATAACTTGCAATGTCTCGCATGACCACCACTACCTGCAATGACATGTACTACCATCGTAGCCATATTGACATTTGCAAACCCTCTAGATGTTGATGCCTTCTAACACAGCCCACTTCCATGTGCCTATAGCTAACTGCACACCACTAGTTATGCCCATTGTTTGCTGCATGCTGCTAACAACCACCTACTACCATTAGTCTCGACGTCATGCTACCATTGTAGAGAGAGGGAGACCTTCCATGATGTCCCTTTTAATGTTTCCTCGTTGATGCACATCACCTCTAACATTGGCTAGAGAGAAACTAAAATCTATCTCCCATCATGAACTTGCAACATCTACTGGCAAGAGAGGGAAAGGCCAAGATATGTCCCTATCATCACCTACTCTTTTTACTTTTATAACAACTCCCATTGTTCTACCTAATGTCTACTGCACTACCGCCACATCCGCACATCTCCACCTATCCACTACATCGATTATGCCACTTATGCATGTTCGCCACTCATAGGCATAATGTCTATCACCATCACATGCCTACCCACATAAGCCCTTGAAAACTGCTAGTGCTAGTATGAAGAAAATGAACGTTCATGGAAGGAAAATAAAGATTGTAACACATGCATGATTCTAGCCTTGCATGTAGGTAAACACACTGATTTCGTTGTGTAATGATACCCTTTGGTTCACTGGCTGCTAACTTGCATTGTTAGGACCCTTTTTCCTTGAAGTTGTAATAGATTCCCTACAATTTTCTAGTTCTTTCTTCTTTATTTTAGTGTGTAACTAAATTTGTTATGTCATAACTGATATTTGATATTTTTAAATCAATTAGTTAATTTTTTTTAGTAACTCAAAATCTATTGGAAATAATTTGAGTTAGCATCTTAAAATCCAAAGTATCTTGGAGGAACAACCCCACCATATATGTAAAATTTAGCTACAACAAGTTTGCTACCTTTCAATCATTTGTAAACTATCATATTATATCTAGGATACCACCTAAATAATTTCCATGGGTTAAAACCTATAGGATTTTTAATTTTCATGGGCTTAAAATTAATTAGTCATGGACTCATGCCTAGCATTGGTGATGTTGGCATCAATAGTTTCCATGTAAATCACTAATGTTGCAGGTGAAAAGATGGAAGTTGCAATAAATTTGCACCTTTCCTTGTCCAAATTTAGCCTGAATTGAGGCATGCTTACTTGGTTTTGGTGTGGTGAAGAAGCTAGAACTTGTAATGGGAAGTTGTAGCCTCATACCTTCTATAACTTTAGTGCCCCTTGCAATGTCAAAAAAAATGGTGGCTGTGTTGAGGGTAGCCTCTATCATGATTTAGTTTCTAAAAAAAAATAGTCCTTCAAAACATTTGCAATTTCATGACTCAACTTTTCAACCCATGAACTTCTGCAAACCAAAACATAGTCACTTATTCATGTGAAATAGAGGAGATGAAGAACTGGCTAGAGAATCAATCACCTTTGATGGCTCAACAATGGAAAGTGTGATATTTGGTTCAATTTTTCTCATGGCAACATCTTTAACTAGGGTTTTAGAAATGTTGATGCTATAGAAGGTAGCAGGCTACAGGGTGGTGGTGGTGTAGCGTGCGATGAAGGAAGAGTAGGTGGTTGGTCACAGGTATGCATAGGAAAATAGGTAGTAGGTGGCCATGCACATGGAAGCATAGAACAGGTAAAGGACAACAAGCAATGTAGAGCAGTAGTGACAAGGTAGGGATCGATTTCACAAAGTGTCATGATGGCATCAAATACATCTAGTTGAATAGTTGTAGCAACAACATCAAATACTTTGTATGTAATTTAGGTTTTGGATACATTAATATATTTCCATGAGAATTATTAATGTTTATGTTAACTTTGGTTCAACACACATAATAGTCCCTAAATGTTTACTTTAAAAAATTGTTTAAGATTCTCTATTTTTCCTTTCGTAATGCTCTAGATTTTACTTTCATGGGTTTTGATGTGTAGGTTTCAATGGGAGGGGAACTAGAAAAAGGTGAGGTGGCATCAAAGAAAGGGGAGGGAAATTAGAACCCATAAAGCCTTTCCTAGAATTTGAACAATGGAAGGGACCAATTTTGGAGAGGTGCTACTAGAAGGGGTCAAATTAGAAGCTAGAATGAATCAGAGTAGGGAGGGCACAAGCTTGGAGGAGATGTGCTTCCAGGAGGCACAGACAAATAAGCTTGTGTAAGAGGCTATTCATTTAGCCAACAAGATTTGAGGCTTTATACTATGCTAAGTATTTTGCTAAAACCTTGATTTTGTTTTCCAAGTGCTATGAGCTTTAGTCTTTATTGAGTGTTTTGTTATTTGCAATAAAAGAGACATTTTAATTAAGAAGGCCTTGTTTGTATCAAAAGTTTATGTTCATTTTCCTTTAAGTTATTGATAATTTTATACCCTCATTTTTTACACTTCAATGAATAGTTGTTTTATTTAATATTCCTTCTAAGTTTCTTAATTTATTTCTTAAATTTTATTTTCTGAAAGATCCTCAATTCATTATCAGTAGTACTATATGTTATTTTAATGATAATTTATTCTTACCATTTAGTTAAAAAGTTTAATTTTAAAACTTTATTCTTAAAAAAATTATCAACATTTTTAATGGTTTTTGTTTGTTAAAACACCACATTGCCCTCACCAGCTAAGATTGTTCCTAGGTTTTGATAACCATACAAAAGGTGCCATAGGCAATAGTCTCTTAAACATGTTTTCTTAGGATGTCACTGTGTGACCAAGAAAGCCATTGAAAGGAAGATAAAAAAAATACAAGGAAAAAATCATTGAAGATGAGATGAAGAAATTGCAAATAACTTGTTAAAAATAAAGAGAATAAAGAAAATGCAAATGAGAATTTTATTGATTGCTTTCACATACAACATCAAACATAAGTTGCCCATTTATAGGCTAAGGAATCAAGATGGACAACATGCAACATGACACTTGTCCAACATGTAGCACTTCAAAAGAATAACATGCAACACTCCAAATGGACAACATGCAACATGATACATGGACAACATGCAGCACACTAACAGAAAACAACCAAGTACATCTAAAAATCAACAACAAACATCTAAGAACAAGGAGCTAATAACATGATGCTCCATTATTAATAGGCTCCTAAAGACTAGGACCACTAAATAATAGAGCCACATTTCTTAACACCATCCCTTAAACTAAAATTATCTTCAAAATTTAGTTTACTTCAAGTTTTATAGCTTCTTCCAAAGTAAAAATATCAAGTAACTTCCTTAGCTTCAAAAAAAGAACCAATTTTAGAGGCTTGGTTAGAATATCAGCAACCTATTGTTCACTTCTAAAGAAAATGAGATCAATGACTCCATTACTCATGAGATCACTTAAGAAGTGATATTTCACATTTATATGCTTGCTTTGTCCATGGAGAACTGGATTTTTTGAAAGTTTAATTGCTGAACTACTATCATAGTAAATTGTCACGGCTCCTTGTTGCTTGATATGTAGTTCTTCAAGAATTTTATTCAACCAAATAGCTTGATAGACACATGAAGTTGTAGCTACAAATTTAGGTTCGGTGGTTGATAAAGTGATGATTGGTTGCTTCTTCAAGGACCATGAAAAAATAGATGAACCAAGCTTGAAAATATATCCTGAAGTACTTTTTTGATCATCTTGATCCCCAACATAGTTGCTATCAATCAAGCCATTCAAATTTGACTTGTCTTCCTTCTTGTAGAATAGCCCACATTTTTTTGTACCTTGCAAGTAACAAATGATCCTCTTCATAGTAAATAAATGCATCTCTATTGGGATTTCCATATATTTGCTAATTAAACTTACAGAATGCATTATGTTTAGCCTTATTGCATTTAAATACATCAAACTTCCCATAATTTGCTTGTACAACATGCTATTAAAATTCTTCCCTTCTTGATCTTTAGTTAACTTCAAAGAAAACTCAGTTGCGGTGCTCATTGAGTTGCAATTCTTCATCTGGAACCTATCTAATATCTCTTGGATGTATTTCTTTTGAGAAACGAAAATACCAGTAGAAGTGTGAACAACTTCTATGCCAAGAAAATAATGCAACAAATCAAAGTCTGACATATCAAATTCAATCATCATAAACTTCTTGAATTTTTCAAACATGGATTTATCATTTCCTATATAAATTAGATGATCAACATACAAGCACAAAAAAAGAACTTTCCCTTCATCTCCAATGTTGATAAAAAGTGTATGTTCATATGGACATTTTCTAAAAATTTCCTTCAAAAAATGTGCTTCAACTGGACTATACCAAGCCTGTGAAGCTTATTTTAGTCCATATAGAGCCTTCTTCAATTTAGACACTTTATGCTCATTTTTATTCTTAATATAACTAGGAGGTTGATCAATGAATACATGTTCTTTCAAGTCTCCATGCAAGAATGCTGATTTCACATCCAACTAGAAGATAGGCCATGAATTTTGTGCAACCAAAGTAATCACTAATCTAATTGTATCATGCTTTGCAATTGGAGCAAAAACTTCTTTATAATCAACCTCGAACTCTTACTTATAGCCTTTTGCTACTAAATGCACTTTGTACTTATTGACTTCACCATTCTCCTTTAGCTTTGTCTTGTACACCCAATTCACACCAATGGTCTTTTACTCTTTTGGATGCTCTATCAACTCCCAAGTATTATTTCTTTCAATGGTTGCAATTTCAGCATCCATGACCTTTCTTGACTTTGATTCTTTAACAACATCTTTTAAAGTTACTAGATCTAAAAAATAGAGAAAAATGAGTAAGTGGGTCTTCGTTGTGGCTTATTCCTTATACCTCATAATCCTCCATCCAAGCTAATCATCTTTTAACATGTTGAGAGAATGAGCTACTTGCTACATTAGATTGTTCCCTTGATAATTCATTACTTACAGGAACTAGTCAACTTTATGGGGTCGTTGGAGCTAGATCTATTGAGTGTTGCTCACTCTCCATAGGTGGGTCCTTTTTCTTTCTCCATCATCATCAAAACTTATTGGAATATGTTGTCCACCTTTGTTATCTTCCCAAGCCTAGAACCTATCTTCATCAAAAAACACATCACAACTAATAATAATTTTGTTAGTCAAAATTATATACCTTGTAGGCTTTGGACTACTCACTGACACCAAGAAAAATACATTTTTATCCTTTATCATCTAGGTTTCTTCTCTTCTCATCTAGGATATGAGCATAAACTATGCAACCAAAATTCTAAAATGACTGAAACTTGGTTTGAAACCATTCCAAGCTTCTTTAGGTGTAATTTTTTGAACAGAAAACATAGAACTTCTATTCAAAACATTAACACTCTAGTTTACTGCTTCAGGCCAAAATCTTTTTAGAACTCCATTCATTGTTAATATGCTTCGGATCATGTTCAAAATTGTTTGATTCTTTCTTTCAAATACACCATTTTTTTGTGGTGTGTGGGCTACTATAAATTGCCTTTGAACTCCTTGCATGCCACAAAAATTAATGAATTCTTGTGAGTTGTAATCTACTCCATGATTAGTGTGAAGAATTTCTACCATGTAACCAACTTCTTTTTTGACCTATGTCTTGAAGTTTTTGAATACTAAAAATGTTTTAGATTTTTCCTACAAAAAATAAATGTAAGTTTTCTAGCTATAATCATTAGTGAACATTATAAAATAATGTTTACCTCCATTTGATGCAGGAATAATTGGCCCGCAAATATCTAAATGAATTAGCTCTAAAACCTTCTTTGCTCTCCATGATTTTCCTTTTGGAAAATGATCATGGTGTTGTTTGCTAACAACACATTCTTCACAAACTTGTGAAGGGACATCAATTTAAGGAAGACCAATCACCATATTTTTCTACTATGTATTTAGTCCACTAAAGTTTAGATGTCCATAGTGATAATGCCAAAGCCATGCTACATCCTTCACCTTAGCAGAGGAACATGAATGTGTGGTATTGTGGAGATGTAGAGGAAACATACAATTCATCGTCTTGTTAACTTGAGCAATTAACTCCTTCTTTGAATCTTGAATTCAAAAAACTCCTTCTTTGATAATGATCTCTTATAATTTGTTTTCAGATCTAGAATAAAGAAAGCATTAGAATAATTTGAACAGAATTTTCTTTGGTCTAATTTTTACATTTTCTTTGCCCATAACAAAAATTGTTGAGTTATCTCCAAACTTTACAGTATTCTAAATGGATTCATCTAATTCAAAAAATGCAAATTTATATCTAAATACCACAAGTTTTAAAGCATTTATTTTGTGGTATGAAAATCCATCAAAAGAGAGACTTCTCCTCCTTCACTCTCTACAAGGTTATATTTTTCACCACATTCTTTATACAACTTCATTTGACATTCAGATCCATACTTGTAACATTTGAAACATTCCACTTTTGATTTATCTACATTCTTTGGTTTGTGACTAGTAGGGTTTTGGTTGCAACCTCTTCCTTTCCCTATGAAATCTATAGCATGGTTCTAATCTTCTAACTTATGCTATGAATTATTGTCCTTCCATTTTCCTTTGCCATGGTCTAATCCTTTTGGATTAATTGTAGCTTGAAATGATTTCCCTTAATTGTCCTATTGAAGAGCTTTTTGCTCATGAACCATTAATGAACTCTACAACTCATCAATTGAAAGTGCATCAATATCTTTGGATTCTTCAATGCTATAAACATGATTGAATGTTGATGTCATTGTGCATAGAATTTTCTCAATGATGGTAATGTCCTCCATCTTGTCATCATTGATTTGCATCTTATTAGCAATGGCCATCATTATGAAGAAATAATCTAAAACCACCTCTTCTGACTTCATGTCTAAAATCTCAAACTTGATGCGAAGTTCTTAAAGCTGTATTCTTCTTACCCTTGCTAACCCTTGGTATTTTGTCTTCATGGAATTCCAAATCTAATTGGAGGTATCTTTGTAGAGAATTGTTTTCAAGATCGATCAATCAATCACTTAGAAGAGATAATTCTTTGCCTCAAGATCTTTCAACCTTTGTTCTTCTAGCTTTGTCCTCTGTGCATCTGTCAATGTAGTGCCTGTTGCTAGTTCCACTATCCTGAAGTCAAGGACTTGCCGATACTCTTTTGATCTCAGGAAATTCTCCATCAACATGCTCTAATGATCATAATGAACATTGAAACGAGGAATAGTAGGTTGCATGAAATTCTTAGAGGATCTCATTTATGAGTTGCTACTACAAAAAAAAAAAAAAACAAAACAAAGTGAATAGAAATAAAGCTACTGCTACTGGACTCCATCGCACTTTTCTAGCTCTCAACCTCACTCTGATACCACTATGTTAAAAACAAAGAGAACAAAGAAAATGCAAATGATAATTTTATTGATTTTTTCCACACATAACATTAGACACAAGCTACCCATTTATAGGCCAATGAATCAAAATGAACAACATGCAATGCAATACTTGTACAACATGTAGCACTTCAAATGAATAACATTCAACACTCCAAATGGACAACATGCAGCACACTTACATGCAGAAGCACACTAACAAAAAAAAAAAACCAACTACATCTAAAAAATCAAAAAAAAAACATCTAAGAACAAGGAGCTAATAATATGATTCTCCATTATTAACAAACTCCTAAAAACTAGGACCAGTAAATGATAGAGCCACATTTCTTAACATAAACAAAGTTTTATATCTTAATATAGGTGAATTGTGATGGTTTTGGCTAGTTAGTTAATTCCTACAATTAATATTTAAATCTAATTTTAAAATTATATACTATTTATGTGTGATATATGATACATCATCATCTTGAACTTTTGCATGCACCTCTCTAAGAATATTGCTTTTCACCTCATTATCACTATCACTTACCCTGTAATTTCAAGTCATTAGTCTTAGTTTTCTTGAAAATAATTTACCATTCACCTCCACAACACAACTTTTTTGTTAAAAATCTCAACTTGCAAACTAACATCACCTTCAGAATGCAACCTTTTTATTAAAAATCTACACTTGTTCCACACATTCCTAGACCAGTAGCCACATGCAACAATTAGCATCATTACTTGTTTTTAATGAGAAAAAAAAAAGAATTGGTAGCATTAAGTAATTCATGTATAGAATAAGAATGCATTGTTTACACCATTTATGATATTGCTAATGTAATCTAGCATTGTACTAAGGAAGGCATTTTACTAAACTTTTCTATTTAAAAAATTTAAAAGTGGTAGGCATTTTTAGCAAAACTTGACCCATAGCTTTGATGATATCTTCCAAACCCTTCTTTGTATTTTTTTAATTATTACTCTTTATCATTTAAAAAATTAAAGGTAGAAGTTATTTTTGGTCAACCTTGACTTGAGACTTAAAAAGAATTTATTTTGCTAGTAAAAAAGTATTTTAAGGTCATCATTTAAAGTCATCATAATGTGCTAGTCACAAAAAGTATTTCAAGGCCATCATCACATTAAGATGTTTACTTTCCAAATCATTAAAAAAATAGATTATATATCATAAAGCTTAAACTTTACCTCATCCATAGATGTTCCTAGGATCTACCTTACTTAGTATGAACAACCATGGAATGAACCTTTTAATAACCATTCTGATCATGCATTTATAGATAATGCAAAATGGAAAATTGAACTAATTTAGTGAAGAGGTCAAGCCTTTTATGCTAAATAGGGATTCAAATTTAAATAAGGAAAACATTGTTAATCCAAGCATTAAAGTTCATATTTTGATGTGCAAAACTAATCATATTTTGATGCACAGAAAGGATTAGGACTAATTCAATAAATATATGGACAAGAAGACTGATAGGATTCAACCTAAGGGTTTTCTTCAAACCAACATTAATATATGCTAAAATAATAGAATCGGTATTTGAAGTAAAGGAAAGAAAAAGGAACACGAATAATGCAACTTCCACAACTCTTGAAGTTCTGCCCTCAATAGGATAGAGAAGCTCACATTGTACTGCTATATCTTAGGCTAGTTGTAAGTTGGGAAAGTACAAAAATATATTAACACTTTGATAGCAGTACTAAAAATAAATGATAGTACATAGGAATATTTCATAATCTAGATATAATACAACCTCTCAAAATGAGAAACATATCATGTTGAGTAATAGAGCCTTATCTAATAGATTCCATAAGGAAAACCTCTTTCACATAAATCAAAGTAACCAAATATAATAGCTATGACTTTAATAATAGTAAAATATTAAAAATTATATAATAATTTAAAAACTTAGGTAGCCAGTTAAAAAGGCTCATAAAACTTAGCATACATTCAAATTCAAAAATAAAATAAAATAAAACCCCTTGTTGGTTAATTTCAAAAATTTTAGTATCATACTTAAACAATTGAAGAATATATATTCAACGTGTTGCAAAAGAAGGATTTTCAAGTAAAAAAAAAATGTAAGTTATGTGTGGTATAGTGTTCATATGTTTGTTACATAAAANGCAATGATCTAGCTGATCTCAAATTTCTAATAAAAAAAATCATTTTCACCCTACAAAAGTTCAAAAATCATGAAATTGTATAAATTAATATCTTGAAATTCAAAACCTTTCTATATAAGCATACATTCTTAAACAAAAATATCTAATGTCTAGTAAATAGAGTGAAAAAGAAAAAAGGAGATGAAACTCTTAGCATTCAACCAAGCATGATGGTTGATATAATAACATTTCAAATTCCATAACTAACATATATGGCTAGAAACATGAATTGTGTCCCTTTATATTCTTACTAAAGAACATACCTACATTGAAATATGTTACACTATAGCTAATTAAATTTGGTTATCTTACTTGAAGGCAAAAACAATATAACTTCTTGGCAACAATGCATGAATAGGTAGTCATTGATAATGCAGTTTTGGTAAAGTTGATGATTTCTTTTGTATCTTAAACAAATAAACCTCACAAAAAAAAGAATAAAATACATAATTGTAAAGATTTAGTTAACTCCAAACTCCTTAAAAACCCAAGAATTTTCAAGCTACATTAGCTAAGGGCATGTTTGGTTGCCCGATTTTTTGGTGCTATTTTTGTATAATCCACTTATCATGTTTAGAAATATGTTTGGTTTTGGTTGGTTCTTTACCTAATGATTCATTTGATTCATGTTAGCCTATCATTTCTTTTCTTTTATTTTTTGTCAATTTTTAAAAAATTCTATTTAGAGTTTACCATTAAATTTGTAATCCCCTCACATTCATGAAACCATGATCCCAACATCTTTTCATATTAAACATTCAAGAATTCATGGAAACAAAGAGATCCTAAGTGTACAATGCAAATGGAACTTAACTATTTAATTTAATAAATATAGGTGGTATACCTCTAGAAAATTCTAGTCTCATTTGGAATCAAGAAAATGCATAATGTTAAAAAGAAATTTAAATAGTTATTTTAAAATGGTTGAAGCAAAACTTTAAACATCTATACCTCATCCTACTCCAAACATCTATATCTCATCCCACTCCAAGTAAAAAGATAAAATATGTTACTTTACGGATCAAACCTTATGCCTTGCATTGTAGAGCATATTTGTCAAGCTTGGAAACATCTACCTCATTCTAAATAATGCACTTCTCAACTATAACATTCGAATGCATTGGAATCCACTCCTCCATCTAATCAACCCACTAACATAGCATCATAATCTCTCCCAAAATTGGAACCTTGGCTATCGACATGTCATGATATCTAGGTAGGTGGATGTGTGGATGACAAGCGGACTAGTAAGATGGTTCAATGGATGGAAAATCCATCTCCTTGCTACGTAGCTCCATCACTAGGCACACTTGTGCTTTGTGTTGCACCTCTATGGTGTTGCTTGTTGCTCTACATCTCTCTATTTCATGTGTTTCTTGAGTGACTATAGCAAAGCATTTGTTACATTCTATTTGGTGCATCATCTACATGCATTTGTGTCATTGCGTTTGGTGTCTTTTCCTTCTCCTCATTCTACTGTTGTTGTATCTATGTGTTTGTCATTTCTCTAATAGACACACACAAGCACAGGCTATTAGAATATAGTCATTTTATGCCCTTGCAGCTTGGTGCTCCATTGGCCTTCTGCTATCTACCAAAGATCCTTCATCACTCTACCAACATTACCCTTTGCCGCTTCACCACCACTCCACTACCACTCCGTTGCCTTTCCACCATTGCTCTACCTTTATTTTGCTACTACTTTGCCTTCGTGTTGCACTGTTTCTGCTTTTGCCTTATGCTTTTCCTCTCTTATTTTTTGTGTTTGTTCTTGTGCTGCTACTATATGCCAACTCTACCTCATCTACTAGTTTTGGTTTTGCTATGCCATTTTTGTCTAGGTTTGCTATGGTTCATTGCATGCCAACTCTAGTGGTTCATTGATATTGGGCAATTCCACCAAATTATGTTGGTAATCCCTCAAGTGGTGGCTCCACCACTTCCTAACCATTTTATGAACTACTCGATGATTTGTTCAAGTCTTTAATCCATGAAATTTCCAACAAGTATGTCTTTGTCCAAATCCTAGATTATTTGCCTCATTCGTCTAGTTTTCTAAATCATGTCAATTCAATTTGAAAAAACCAAGGTTTGGTGGCTTCTCATGCCTGCTATTTATCTAATTCTTTTTTTCTTGTTGAATTCATTGATATAGGGATGGTCTTTCAAGATCTTAATATTAGTTTTTTTAACCATCACCATGCATTATTAATTATTTGCAAGTGGACTTCCTTCCTTTAACCCAGCTTCTCCTAAATTTTGGAAAGTTCCTTTGTTGAATTACCTAATGTCCCTTTAATTTTTGAAAGAGTTGAGAGGGATATTGTATCTCACATTGGACCAATTAAACACAAAAAAATATTAGGTACACCTAGTGGCCTCCATAGGACTCACTATATGATTGAAGTGGATCTTGACTCTCTTAAGTGAGAAATTGTTTTGTGGGTGGGTGGAATTGACTACGTGCAAAAGGTCGTATTTTACAATCTTCCTAAGTCATGTCACTATTATCACCAAGAGGATCATATGTTTGTTTCCTATTCTATTATGTTGCAAATAAAGGCAATGCAAATACAACAACAACAAACTTCTCCTAATGCTTCTAAGGTTTCCCCTATTAATGCCAAGGTCCCAACCAAGAACATTTTCTCAAGCAAGTTACAAGAAATATAGCTTCTTCAATGGCTAAGGGCAAACAACCTTATGTCCCTAAGGTTTCAAAGAATCCTATTATTGATTTTGATGGTTTTCAAATGGTTCCTTTTAGTAGGAAACACTGGGGTAGCTCATTCTCTAGTGGTGTTATGCCCAATCTTCAATTTGATCAATCTACTTAGAATTTTGTTCTTAGAAATAATATATTTACTTCCATTTGTCAGATTATGAAAATTATTTCTTTAGAAAATGTTGATTCTGTGGATAGGGTGAAGGCCTCCTTTGCCTTCTCAAAATGTTAATCTTTTCTTGGAATTTTTAAGGTCTTTCCAATAAACTTTAGAAAAGGGTGGGCGATGCTTTTCTTCACTCTCAACTTCTCCTTCTTGACTTTATTCTTCTTCAAGAGGTTAAAATTTTTAATTTGGATATTATTGTAATAGGCAACAGTATTATGCACGATTCTACAATCTTCTCTACTAATCATATTACTGGTCAAGGTGTATTATTAATAAGTCCTAGTCTTATAAAACTCTCTTTCATGATAGGCATACATCTATTGTTTAGGCTATTCTTCAAGGTGCTTCAAGTTCAATTGGTATTTGTAATATTTATGCTCCTACTACTTCTCTTGTTGGAGTTGGTGTTTGGCAATTTCTCCTCTAGAATTTCCCTAACATTCCTTGGCTCTTTCAAGGTGAATTTAATATGATCAAACATCCTTATGATAAAGTCGGTGGAGCTTCTTCTCAACTTACTGACCATATGCTATCTAGTTGTTGTGATGTTAAGGATTACATTTGTCTCTCTAAAGTTGTAGGTTTTAATGTTCACCATGATGGTTGGTTTACCTCTTCTAAACTGTAAGAAAGCACCAATCGAATTTGTGCGAGACTTGATTGATTTTATCTCTTCAATTTTTCCTCTTGGTACTATGACAACCACGTTGTTGTCCATCATGATGCTACCCTCTCAAAAGACTTTCCAGTTTCTCTTAATTTGTAATTTGGTTCAAAACCTCTAGCTCAACATTGTGAGCTTTTCTATATGAATGCCTCTTCATTTCTTACTCCTTTTGGTAAAGGTATTTTGACATCACTTTGGAATGTTGAGAGGAGGCTACCTGGTGATTCTAGTTGGATTGGTTAGTGGTTTCATGCCACTTGTTGTATTTGTAATCTTGCTTATTGGTTGGGTAAGCGATGTGCCAAGAGACATAGAAAAACTGAGGAAAATATTTGTTCTGAACTTCAACAACTTAACTTTGCAATACAACATGATCCTTTTAATGTTTCTCTACAACAATGACTAGCTTATGTTTGCTCAATCAAACAAAAATGGGATATGTATAATGCTAAAAGGACTCTAATTAAAAGTTTTCTTAACTGGTTGAAAGTTAAGGAAGAGCCATGTAAAGAATTTTTTCAAATTCTTAAAAGGTAGAGGCACTTTACCTTCTATTGACTCTATGGGGGTGGATGGTCATCTTAGTTTTGATCCTCATATTATTAATGGTTTTCTTGTAAGACATTTTCAATGCATCTTTGTCTCCAATGGGTTTGATCAAGATGAGTTTTCTACTAATATGATCATTTACCTAATATCATCCATAACAATCACAATAATCTTCTAGCTTAAGATATCTCTATTTCTGAAATTAAAGCTATTGTGTTTAGCTTGGCCAATGATATAGCTCTTGGTCTCGACAACATTCCCATTGAATTCTTTAAAAATCATTGGGATGTTGTTGGATCTAACCTCTATGATGTTTTCATTGAAGCCATTAATCAATGATCTCTCAGACTTGAGTTGAATAGAGGTGTCATGCATCTTATTCCTAAAAAAGGTGATCCCTATTTGATTGATAATTGGTGCACTATTACTCTTCTTAATTCTATTTATAACATTCTAGCCAAATGTCTTGCTAGAAGATTAAAGCTAGTTATTCCTCAATTTATAATCCTAGCATAAAAAAGTTTTGTCAAAGGCAAATATATTCTTGATAATGTTGTTGTAACTTGGAAAGGTATGCAATGGGTTAAGGATTTCAATCAAAACATTGCTTTTATTAAGCTTGATTATGCCAAAGCATATGATAAAATTGAATGGTAATTTATTATTGCCTACCTTCGTAAATATGGCTTTAACAAAAACTTTGTTAGCATGGTGGAGACTCTTTTTTGAGATGTTAATGCCCTTGTGGCTCCTAATGTTGGCTAACCAAATGTTTGAAGATTGAACACTCCATTAGGAAAGGTTGCCATCTTGCTCCTTATCTCTTCATCCTTGTTGTAGATTTCTTAAGTCATGTTATTTATAAGGATAAGGAATAGAATTTGCTTCATGGAATTTTCATTGATTATAACATTCCTTCCTTACTGCATGTGCATTTTGTATATGACTCCTTTTTATGATTAAAAATGACATTGTTATTGTTGATTGTCTTTTTTATCACATTGATCAATATTGTAGACTCTTTGGCTCTCAAATTAATTAGTTCAAATCTTCTATCTTTTGCAATAAGGAGGTTCATGTGTGGGCTTTGTCAAAGTTGTGGTAATTTTTATGAAAGGATCATGTCTTGAAGTTGCTAGGAATTCCCTTTTCTTTTGCTAGATCTTCAAAAACATTATGGGATATTACCATGAAGAAAATTGAACAAAATCTTGTTAAGTGGAAGGAGAAAAATTTGTCTATGGCTGGCAAGTTTATTATTTGCAAGCATATTATCCAAGCTACTCATGTGTATCATTCTTCATGTTGGGCTCCTAGAATTTCCACTTATTATCTCATTGACCAACTTGTTTGACATTTTCTTTGGAATAGTAGCCATTCTAGAAAAGGATTCTATTGGGTTGCTTCAAACATTTGCATCTCCCACAAAGAGGATTGTGGATTAGGAATTCTAAACTACTATAAACAAGGTCTTGTTTTATGTGCTAAGTGGGTGGCTAAATGCTTATCTGGTTCTAAGCCTTGGAAGCTTTTATTCCTTAAGCACATACAGATGGGAAAGCCTAAAGGTAGTATTTATTGGAATAATACTCTTTTTTTAACTAGATCATTTTTCCAAAAGGTATTACTATTTCAGGTTCCATTTTCATCAAGCACATTTGGGAGGCTTGGAGTTTTATCAATGAGTTTGGGAACTTTAATAATATTATTGTCTCTTCCTCTATGCTTGATAAGATTTCTCCTTAGTGGCTTCCCTTTAATAATGAGCCTTGGGCTATTAAGCATCCTTGTCTTTGTAGTACCTAGGGTAACCTTGGCATCTCTCCCTTTCATCTCTTCATGTTCATAATCATTGGATTACTTGGGTTGAGTGTCAACTTCTTTACAGTATTATTGCTGCTCAAAAAGTCTACCTTTTTAAAGATTTTCAATAGCTTGAACAAAAGTGTTGCTATTCAAAATTCTCTTCATGGTTTTCTTGATGTTTCTTGGATTTTTGATCATTAGGTTTTTCCCTATCATTTTAAGCTTGTATACTCTCCTATTAATTCTACTAGTAATATCTGGCCAAGATTCAACCATCTTTGAAAGGTTAATCTCAATGTATAGGTTTGGAAGCAACATATTTAGATGATTTGGACTACCCCTACTCTTTCAAAGATTCAAAATTCTCTATGGTATTTGGTCCACCAGGGTTTACTTGTGGGTGTTCAGTGCTCTCATTTAGAGGTTCTTGACCCTAGATGGCCTATTTGTAATAGGAAAGATTCGTTTGTCCATTATTTTCTTACTTGTTCCCTTGCTCATAGCTCTTGGATTTAGTGTGGTAGGTATTTATAGGGTTTTCAACTAGGATTGGATGAGGCTTTATTTGGTGACACTCCTCAACTTCAACGATCTCTGCTTTATACTTGATGTTTCTTTTGATCCCTTATCCTTCACGCCATCTGGAAGTTCCAATGTAATGTGGTTTTTTAGAGAGACTCTCCTGCTAATGTTCTTCCTTTGTTAATTCAAGGAGACATTGTTCAATAGTTGATGCTCCAACTAAGCTCTTGAATTTTTCTCTCCTTTGTTTTCTAGTTTATTTTTTTTATTTAGGTCTCTCACTAATCCCCTTTCTCCTCTCCCTATGATGAGGTTTTTAATTTTGGTTGTTTGGATGTATACTTGTTGAGGCCTTCCCAACTCTGTTTGGCCTTTCTTCCTTCTTGCTTTAATCTTTCTCCTCTCTCTCTCTCTCTCTCTCTCTCTCTCTCGCCTCTCTTTTGTACTCTTTTGTATTAGTGTTTCTTCTTTTAATTTACTTCATTTTTTGGCATCCGAAACCCCCCCATAATCTCTTCCAAAACCCTAACATCATTATCCTCTTTCTTGGCAACGTCACTGGTTCTTACAAGGTCTTCCTCAAATCCTGACTTGTCACATTTATTTCTCTTATTTCTAGTTCTTAATACCCTGGCATCAAGAAGAGGGATTTCATTTTCAACCTTACATGCTATTTTGACATAAAGTTATAATAAGAAAATAATATTTACCTTTAAGGTACATATTCAACTTATAACTTTATAATTCACTATTGCTTACTAGAATGAAGCCTATAATTTATGAGCTTCTAAATCAAGAGTTGTAAGAATAAGTTAACTTATTATTTGAGTAACCATAGCATAATTGTTGCTAGGTCTAACATAGTTTCATGTGACTATATATTCAAGGCTGCATACATCATCCAATTATTGTCTCATTTTGAAAGTAGCCCACATTCTTACACTTTTAGAGAACTAACAAATTACATATCCATGTAACAAACATTTTTGACTATCAAATGAGAATTGAACTAGAAACTTGCACCACCTTATGATATCATCATCATCATCATCATCATCATCATAGCTTTAACAAAATGGCATCCACTACATGATTTTTTTTATCACTTGATTATACGAAAAGCTAGATCTTTATTTATTTATAGTTTCTTTAAATCATCTTAAATCATTTGTTTCAATGTCTTTTTTGGTTTTCCTTTTGATGGTTTTCATATAACAATGATGTAGCAATCTTTATTTATAAGCTCATTATCTAATATTTTTTGCACATGTCCAAATCATCTAAGCTACCATTCTTGTAGCCTATCTAAAATAAAAGTCATTCCAAGTTTTTCTATGACATCCATATTATGTAGTTTATCTTTTTTAGTAACATCTGATATCCATCAAAACATTTGCATTTCTACCATACTAGTTTGTTGTTTATGCCTCTTTTGTATTGCACAACATTCAACATCATATATAATTTCCCCTTCAATTTTATTGGTATTTTTTATCTCAGAATATCACTAGCATGTGTCCATTTTGACTACCTCAATTCTATTTTTTATATCTTTATCATTTTCACCATGTGATTGAAGGATTGATCCAAGGTAGCGAAATTATTTACAATGAGGGACTTTTTGCCTTGAATTGTCAATTATTTTTGACCATTGTTTATGTTACTAAAATTACATTCAATATAATGTATTCTACTAATTTTTAAGCTTTTTGATTCTAGACTATGTCTCCACTTCTCCATTTTACAAGCAATATTTTCTCAAGCTATATATACCAAAACAATGTCATTTGTAAATAAAATAAACCAAGGAATTTCATCTTGTATTTTCTTTATTAATTTATCCATTGATGAGTGGTGAGGTACCCCTACACTCAACCATACGAAATGAGCATAGCACACGCGATCCGATCGAACTTTGCAGACTAAGAACCTAACACCCCATGGAACACTTAGGGTTAATCATTCGTTGTCTTCCCAGACTTACTTGTAGTTGTCATGGTGTATGGTTAAGTAAGTCTGAGGTATATGATTTTTATAGTCTTTTATGTTTTTCTCCTATGCTATCAAGGTGAAGGGTTGAAGAAACTAACTAACTCTAACTAATGAACTAAGTCTAAATTACCTAGCGTCAGCATCTGTTCCCACTTATCGTACACACCCTAAACCGATGCAACTGTGGCTACCAAACACTAATCGCCGCTAGGATCACCATGCATAACGCATGTGCTTGAAGTGATCATACTGAGGCACTTAACTAGGAGGAAAGGGTTGAGAGAATCTAATCTAGCCTAAGTGCGATGAGTAGCTGATTCCTTGACTAACCGTACACATCCTTGTGCATGACTACCACTGGGATTACCAAGCGTAGATCCTGGATGCGCCACTGGGTTACCAAGTAGTCACACTAGATTCTTGTAATCAGGTTGTACTCATACCGCGTTGTGATGAGTAGTTGATTCCTTGACTATTCGTACACATCCTTAGATGCTTATAATAAAGTCGTACTCATTTCGCATTACTAAGAGAAAGCAATAAATAACATTAAAATAAAATCCTATTCCATGCACTGCAAGGTTTATCCAGGAAGTTCATCTTTATTACTGTACACAACTTGTGTTCAGGTACAATGTTGCTCGAATAAAGATCCGTTCACTTTAGGACTCCTACTACGGGCACATGGAAAATATTCTATCTCTGGAGTGATCAAACTGCCAGAGTTTTCCTACTTCTAACCCATGATGGGGAAACAAGGGAGAGCCACCTCTTATTTATAGACTTGGCGGTGGACCACAATATTGCAGGGGATGACACTATATTGCATACGTGATATCACATGGGATGCGATATTGCATGGGATGCGATCGCGATGGCCGTGATATCGCGTGACTAAATGAAAAATCATCCTCGAGTTCCTTACAATAATATCGGGAAGGTATGGGATTATTGAGGGGAATGGAACTAATGGGATGACATGTGAACAGGTCATCATTAGAAGACTTGACAAAACTGGTGTTCATGACAACAAGGGTGAACACCTTATTACATTGACATTAGGCCTTAGTTGGCAGTTGAGAGAAGGAGAGAGAGAAAGAAGTGTTGCTGCTGCCAACACCAAGATTGCATCTTCCGTTGTCCATCGGTGAGTGCACCATCGATCTTGCTCCTTGCATAACTGCTTCCAGTGTTGCTCCATTCCAAGTGTTCCCTCTAGATCCCATCCATTGTTGCATGATTACCACTTGCACACACAACACAATCTTATATTAGCAAGGGTAAATGAATCATCATGTAATTGATACCTTACTATGGTGAAAGTTCATTCGCTAAGTTGTGGTATGGATGATATGGATCGAGAGATATATTATTGATGACTACAGAAGGTGTAGGGGTTAGGAAGAAAATCAAAAAATTTGGGGCTAGGAGAAAATCGAAAAAATCAAAAAAATTGGGCCCCGTACCCCCATGACTAGTCGCGAACCTCCGGTAGTGTTAGAATGGAGAAAGAAAAGAAGTAAGAAAGATAGAGTAAAAGGGACAACTATGGCATCAATGGAATGGATGTCAAGATGGAAGTGAAGAAAAGAATATTAATTGCAAAAATTTTAGGGGCAAGAAGTTAACTGGTGCACCAAATAGGAATGTCGGTGGGTCCTCCCCAAAGTAGGCTCATGCCCTTAATGCCCTAAGAAACCCACATTCAAAGAGTCCGTAGGCTCTTGGAATGTCAATTGGAACAAGAGTTAAAGTCTTAACCGCAAGAATTTACCAAAAAGAAAAGAATGCATGAACCAAAATATATACATTAAGGATACAACCGAAAATGAGGTGAATAATGGAGAGAAGGATGAAGAGAAGAGAATGGAATGGAATCCCAAGAATAAGGTGGTGTACAACCCCTTGTATAGTTTATGATTAATGTCACTTAGCAAATTTCATTCCAACTCTGGCCTCAACCAACCACATCTAGTGACTTCGCATCAATGCATTTGGCCAATCCATCCTCTTGAAGTAACAAAAATGCCTTCCCCAAGAGTCACCACCATTCTGACGAAACAAAGGAGAGAATGGGAAATGAGAAGGGCCTTAGTTAGAGGGAACACTTTTGGTTCCATAACCAGTTCTTGTAGCCCAAGTTTATTTCTTCTAAGGGGTGTGCTTTGAATTCTCACTTAGTTTTTTAGTTTTGTTTTTTGTTTTATGTTTTTATGCGTGAGAACTACACTATGAAAAGAATTTGTTATTGTTATTATCTCAGCTTCCGATAATTGGGTAACATCGGAATGACAAGAAAACTCAAAAAGAACACATCCAAGCACCCAAGAGAATGGCCTACACAAAAGCATCAAGTTCCTTTGAATTCACACCTGTTTCAATCCTTGAGTCCTTCCTTAGTTTGAGAAATGCCCAATCACCGATTCGTTAAAGTTCTTATTAGAAGGGGACTATACATTTCCAAGTCGAGAGAGACCATAGAACTTGGTGGATGGATGGATGGAGTGAACTCATTGCCTACCATATCAAAAGAAACATACCTTAGTATCAACATTGTGAATTAAAGGTATAAAACAAACATTAGCAATCAACATGAAAATAGTTCATACCATCATGCAGAACACTTATTGGGTGACAAACTTACATGGTGGATCACACACACACACAAAATGAAAAAGTATAATGATGTTGTAAAAGAAGAAGAAGAAAAGTTAAAGAAACTTGTAAAACAAAAATGTGTAAAATAAAAACTTGTAAAAAAAAACGTGTAAAAAAAACATTGTAAAACAAAAAATTAAAAGAACTGAGGGCCCCATATGGTTAGCATAGGTGGCCATCTCCCCCATGACTGAGTGGAAAGGGAGAGATCCAAAATAATAAGCACATATTTGAATTTCTTAAAAGTTTCCAACTCCTCCCAATTGATGATCTTAGATTAAGGGGTGGAAGTTGGTGACACACATATTCCAATGTGTCTATGCCTTCGTTATTGGCATGGTTTGTCTCCTCAGTTCATTCCATGCATATTTGTTTGCTCTTTCGAGTAACTATCAACCACAGGATGTCTACTACTGGTTGTGTGGTTGCTACATACATGCATCTTTGTTTCAAAGTTTCAAGGGCATACTTGCTACATGGAGGCATTTCCTCCATGTCATCACCCGATGAATCACTATATGTGATGCATGGAACTTTCCTCTTCTCAATATTTCCATAAATGTTTATCTTAGAGATTTCCAAGGAAAGATCACGGATCCTAAGGTATGCGTCTACTATACTCAGCCATGCCCTTCCCATTATAATTGGGAAGTCCCCTTTGTTGTTATTAACTTCAATCACCAGGAAATCAACTGGGAAAGACCAATCACACACAGTGGTAATGATGTCCTCCATCGATCCCAAGGGAATGGTGATGGACTAGTCTACAAGCTCTAGTTAAATGTTTCTCTTCTTAAGTTGGGGTAGGTTCCAGGCATGATACATCTCTCGTGAAATTAGGTTGACTCTAGAACCTGAGTCAAGAAGAGCCCTATGTGGTTCATTTCTAGTGACTCGAAGGTAGATTAAGGGACTCCCAGGGTCAGTTAGTTTCCTGGGAAGGTGGCCTACCTTGATCTAGTTAGTTATGGTATGCGTTAACATAATCGTATGTGTTAGGCTCTGTTGGACTGAAGGGTGCTCTGAAGTGTTATATGGTGGAGGAGTGTACATGGGCTCAACCGCTTATTGTTGCGAGAGTTTGTCTGGGCTTTTGGTTCTGAAGAAAGGTCTTCTCTTTTTACAGTTGTCAGAACCAGTAGCAGGTTGAATATTTATAGCTCTTGCTGCATTACGTTGTTGTGGTTGAGTAGGAAGTTTCCCTTGCATTGTTGGAGTAGGAGGTGTTATGGGAACTACTTGTGGAAGAGGTGTGGATGGATTTGGAGGATGGTGTGGGTATGGAGTGTCTCCCGGAGGAGAAGGAGTCCTTTTGAAGTACTCCTGAACTTGGTAGTGATGATGGGGAGTTGTGTGACTCATAGATTTACTTGGAGAAATCAGCTGCTGCACATAATATCCATAAGGGTCATGCTGCCGGTAAGGGTACTGATGTTTCGATGATGGCATCCCCCATGACTGTGGGTATTGCCACTACTGATGTTGTCCAATGGGTTGTGGTGGAGTTCCACTTGGATAATATGTTAATGGCTGGTGGAATTGTCTTGGGTTACCTTGGAGATAAGGTAACCTACGGGGTGTTTGCCGTTGATTAAGTCTTGGATTAAGTGCATACACCCCAAACTCCTGTAGATGTGAGATGATCGGGCAACATCCCTTAGGATGGTCATAGTGGCAGATCTCACATCCACTGTCATCGTTTGTGTCTGAATCCACAACCACATCAGAGTTAGTGATTTTCCCCTTACCCTTGTTATGTGCAAGGTCTACATCTCTCCACTTTTTCTTACCTTTGTCACTACTTTGTTCTACCTTAGACTCCTCTACAATTTTTAAGACAGTTTCAATTTTAGAGTCTAAGGAACTCCATATGTTGTCTACCTTAGCCACTATTTTTGTTGTTAACTTTTTAATTGGCAAGGTTTTCCTGTTCACCAACTCTTCTATTGGTGACTCATCCTCATCATGACAAAATTTCACTCCCTTCTTTCGAAGAGAGGGATCACAGTTGTATTCTTTTGCACTTTCCCTTTTCCGTAGCTCACCTTCTTCTTTTGCTACTTGTTCTAACAAGCTATGTACTTCATGGGCTCTAAGTTGTGAGAGTCTTCCTTGGGCATAAGTCCCAAGGGTTCTTCTAGTTTTATGCCTTAGCCCATCCATGATGTGGCAAAGTTGATCTCACTGTGCATATCCATGGCCTAGGCAATAATGTAACAATGTGTAGTATCAGGACATGGCAGAATCCAAGGGTTCATGAGTACCTTGCTTCCTTCCTTGGATCTGCTTATGCAAATTAGACACTCGGGAGTACATTTGATACTTATTGTTGAAGAGTTCTAGCATTGTACTCCACCTCCTGATGGTCTCCAGTTCTAAGGACTGGTACCAGCTCTCTGCTTCTTTGGTGAGTGTCCTGGGAAACAACTTAAGTTTTTACCACTCATTTTCTATATTTTGCAAGGCACAGGCATCGTAGAATGCCTATAAATGATGCTGTGGATCAGCGTTGTATCCCCCTTCAAATCGTGGGATGTTGTTCATGTCTAAG
>MNCI01008764.1:59216-114631 GCA_015680685.1 Gnetum montanum
CCAACGATGTGAGTGATATCCTTTATGTTCTATTCAGTGCACAAACACTTAGTCCCAGGCAACGGTGCCAATGATGAGTGGTGAGGCACCCCTACACTCAACCATACGAAATGAGCGTAGCACACATGATTCTACCAAATTCCACAGACTAAGTGCCTATACGCCCCATGGAACACTTGGGGTTAATCATTCATTGTCTTCCTAGACTTCCTCATAGTTTTCATGGTGTATGGTTAAGTAAGTCTGAGGTATATGATTTTTATAGTATTTTATGTTTTTCTCCTATGCTATCGAGGTGAAGGGTTGAAGAAACTAACTCTAACTAATGAACTAAGTCTAAATTACCTAGCATTAGCATCTGTTCCCACTTACCATACATACCTTGAACCGATGCAACCATGGCTACCAAACGCTAATCATCACTGGGATCACCACGCGTAACACACATGCTCGAAGTGGTCGTACTGAGGCACTTAACTAGGAGGAAAGGGTTGAGAGAATCTAATCTAGCCTAAGTGCGATGAGTAGCCAATTCCTTGACTAACCGTACACATCCTTGTGTATGAATACCACTGGGATTACCAAGCATAGATCCTGGATACGCCAATATGTTATCAAGTAGTCACACTAGATGCTTGTAATCAAGTCGTACTCATACCAGGTTGCGATGAGCAGCCGATTCCTTGACTATCCATACACATCCTTAGATGCTTGTAATCAAGTCATACTCATTTTGCATTACTAAGAGAAAGAAATAAATAACATTAAAATAAAATCCTATTCCATGCATTGCAAGGCTTATCCAGGAAGTTTGTCTTTATTGCCGTACACAACTTATATTCAGGTACAATGTTGCTTGAATAAAGATCCGTTCACTTTAGGACTCCTACTGCGGGCACATGGAAAATATTCTATCTCTGGAGTGATCAAATTGCCAGAGTTTCCCTACTTCTAACCCAGGATGGGAAAACAAGGGAGAGCCACCTCTTATTTATAGACTTGGCGGTGGACCACGATATCGCAAGGGACGATGTGATATTGCGTATGCGATATCGCATGGGATGCGATATCGCGACGGCCACGATATCGCGTGCGAATCACGTCTCATCATCCATAATAATAGCAAATAAGTACAGCTTAAACCTAAAGTAAACTTGCTATGACTAAAAAAAATCAAATGTTGTTCCGCAAGCTAAATAAATTTTAGTGGTAACTCTTTCATACATATCTTGAATCACTTTAATATATTTATCAAAGATGTTTTTACTACATAAGGCCCACCATATAATATCTCTAGGCAATCTATCATATGCTTTTTCTAAGTCAATGAAGAACATATGTAGATTTTTTCTATGTTTTTTAAATTTATCCATCAATTTTCATATCAAGAAAATAACCTTTATAATAAATCTCCATAGCATTAATCCAAATTGATTTTGTACTAATGTTAATTAAAGTCTAAAATGATGCTCTATGACTATCTCCCAAAGCTTCATAGTATGGCTCATTAGCTTGTTCCCTCTATAGTTTTCATAATGTTGCACATCTCCTTTATTTTTATAAATGGGAACAACAAAGTTTTCTCTATTATGGTTGCAACAAGGATATGGCAAGGAAGATAAAGAATATAGTGAATTGACTACAAAAGAAAAGATCTATTTCAAAATTGGCATTTATCACATGTCTGCTACCAAAAGATTGAATTGAATATCTACATATGCAACTAGAGGGAGTGCAATATTAATGGGAAAATTTAATGCAAACATCACTCACCTCTACTTCACAAAAATTGAAAGGTGGTTTGAGAAGAATAAGGCAAGGAACTTAACACTTCCATTCCCTTACCTTATCTGGAAGTTATGTAAATGAGCTAGCATCGTAGGGCATACAAATGATGCATTAAGAAAGGCATAGAATGCTTCCTATGTCGAAATGATCAAGCTAGTGCCTTTCAAAAAGGACCAAGTAGAAGAATAACTAGGAACTGAGGAGACTACCTAAACCACAAGACAATAGTACTGGCAACTGCAAGTTGCACCACCACTGCCACAAGATTATAGACCTTCAATGAGTCATCTATAGCAACTTGCAAAAACTATAAGTTGGGGAAGTAGAGGAGAGGCAAATATATTCAAAGTTATTGATGATGTAATTAGACCAACCATTTCAACCAATCTTTCTAGTGGACAAATATCGCTACAATCAAGAGGAGAGGCCTAGTGGTCACAATAGGTTTCTGAAAATGTTGCATTGTTCCAAGTCGTGCTTAAATCAGGAGAAGAAGCCATAATTATGGCATGCAGCTCCATGATGTAGTAGGAGCTATAAAAGTGATCACAAATCACATCAAAGAATCATTTAATGTACTTGTTGAGCCACCAATTGATATTTCTAGGATCAAAGATGCTCAAATGCTAGCTGGTACCTCAATGAATCTTGCAAAACATGAAGATGCGTTAGATAGACTATTGCAGATAAGATAGGTTATGAAAAATCTCTTTGATATTCCTAGTGATGTCACTACAACATAGTTTAAATTAATTTCCACTAAAATAAAATTAATCATGGCTAAAACCAAGGTAGAGCATGTTGAGAATGACCTTTGTCGATTACAAGAAGAGCTTGTAGCCCTAACAGTAGAAAGGAGAGATCCAACTCAATTCATAACACTAGATCAAATAGCATGACTCAGAACTGAGCAGATCAATTTCCTCCTTAAAAATAATAAAGGCATAGCAAATGATAAAGAAAAGGTAGTATGAAATTCTTTAGTAGATGAAGCCTAATCAAATGCCCATGCCAAAGCACTTACTACCTTATAGGAAGAAAATAAACAACTCGCTACAGAAAATATGCGGTTGACCATAGTAGAAAAGTAAAAAATATTCTGGAAGTGTCCATCAATTGAGGGAGCAACTGATGAGAGTCAACCAAGATATGAGCCACCTTGCAAGAGAAAATAGAATCCTCTCTATGGAGGAGGTACGTGCCATTACATAGAAATCAACTATAAAATTCAATGCATGGAAAAATGAGGCTAAGAAACATGAAAGGATCAAAGAACACTTCCGAGCCCAAGTGGGCATGTATAAATAGATAAATAAGAAAGAGATCCATATGACAAAGGAAAAAATCAATTCTATTGCAGCACAAAATCCTAATTGGAAATGCATCTTAGATAACATGACACAGACCTATCAAATAGAAGTGAAAAAGAAAGACCTGCAGATAGAACACTTGCTAGAATACATGGCATAAGTAAACCTATGTTATGCTAATTTTGCCACGTTAATAGCAGGAAGGCCAACAAATAATCTAGAATAGCAAGTAGGAACCACCTATGCCTTGTACGAGAACGAGTTTGTAGATAGAAATAATTCTCTATAGAAACATATAATAGCAAACTTAGAACTAGAACCAGTTAAGGCTAGCCATGAAGGACAACAAGATGTAGTAGCAAATCTAGCTAGAAGATTAACAAACTATCATGAACTCAAAGAAAAGACTAGAGCATTTGAAGAAGAGAGAAAATAGTTTGTAGCATTATACGTTAAAGCCAATTAGATATTTCCACAACTACCATGTCCATGAAACATACCAAATCCATCAAATATTGGTTCATCAACATGGATGATCAACAATCCAAGAATGAAAGAAGAGAAGTTGTAGGCACTCTTGAACAAATACCAATTTAAGAAGCCTGATGACAAAGGGAAGAAACCTATTGAAGGTCCACCTCTACCTAGAACAACATAAGGCTACACTCAACCTAGTTAGATTTTGTTTTTTATTTTTTTGTCAAAATTGTCATGTCATGTGTTCAATTTTTTAAACTCCACTGTAGCACTTAAGAGTCATGTATATAGAAGTCAATGTCATATAAGTCTACCTCTGTATTTTGTAAGAAACTTCACCCTTATTTTTTTTTAACTCAATGATGAGTTTTCAATCACTTGTCAAGATATGATAAATCTAGTTTTTTTGTGACAACAATATCATAGTTACAATGTCATAGATACGTTATCATATCTCAGCATACATTATCGTATAACCAATATTGGGGGATGCATACCAGCCTATATAAGTAGCACTTAGGGGAAAAAATCCACAATAGATTTGTTAGCATAGTAACATAACTCTTCTAGTTTGTTTTCTTGGATTCAGTACTTAGCAGTGTGTGCCTACAATGTGATGTTTTATAATCGAAATTTTTTTTTACTCGAGTGTGATGTACTTGGATACATTGCATGACTAGTAATAAAGATTGAGATTACTCTACATCATTGTAGCAACATAGTTTTTTTTTCATAGTTAATGTTTACGATTGCTTGCAATTTACTTTTAATGTTATTAAGAAAAATGATTATGACTAATATCAAGCACATAAGTGTAACTACTTGGTAACCTAGTAGTACTATCACTTGGTACACTTGGTATTGTGGTACTTAGTAATCATAGTAGTAGTTGCACAAAGTCCAAGGTGTAACCTAAAGATTAGGATTAGCTACTCATCACATAGGCTAGTTTAGAATTGTTTTATTGTCACTTAGATTTAGAAACCTTTACTTTCACTTCATGTTTACTAGAAGTATAATGACCACTTTAACATCAACATCATATACCTAACCATGAGTTAAACCATACACATTGATTTTACTAACTCACATGGAATGATAACGATCGTGAATGCTAATGAATTATTAGTATAATCACATTGCCTTATTTGCAAAGTTCAATTGAGATTGCATGTAAACACTCGTATCCCATTGTTACAATTGAAAACCTTGATTGCTAGGATGAAAACCAAGGATCCTTAATGCAAGCAGTTCCCCAACTACGAATCTTTAGGGCCTCTATAATAAAAATGGGATTTGAGGCATCCTAGCTAGTTTGATAGATCAACCAAGGACTTATAAGATGCAAAACATGGAAATATAAACAAATCAAATAATTCACAAATAATAAATATATTTTTGAACACAAAAGTTAAAACTTTATTAAGAAACAAATAAAGAATACGTTATAGAAATGTGTACAAATGGTGCCTAGGTGAGCAAAAAAAGGGGGGTTCACTTGTGTAAGAGTTAAAAGCCCATTGAAGCGAGGTGATCTGCTTCATGATCTAGGTGCTAAGCCACTCTTGATGTTGTCAAACCTTTCTTTGCTATTGCAACTTTGGATTTGCCAATTGGGTCACTATTGGGGGGTGAGAAAGGTAGAATATTTGGATGTTAAGTTGCTCCACACTAGGTTTGGTGCAGTGTTAACACCAAAAATCCACCAAATCTTAAGGCTTCTTTGCTTCCACACTGGGGTTTAAGAAAATGCAAGTATAGGAACTTGCAAGAGCTCTTAAGTGCTTGAAAATGCCCCAAGAGTGAAATTATGTGTATGAAAATTGCTACTTTGTCCAAAATTAATGAACTTATCAAAAAAAATAAAAATGTGTAGCCCTTCAATGGTATTTGAGGCTAGCTTTTATAGGATCTTTGGGCCATGAATGGGGCTAAAAAATGGCTACAAATTTGGTTAGAAAATGGATACATGTTGGCTACAAATTTGCTGCAATTTTAGGTGAGATTGATGCCCAAATTTGGTGGGTTACTCTACATAGTAAGTGCTTCCCCCCATGGTCATTCCATTTACTATATATAGTAACTAGGGCACACCTTCCATGCTAGAGATAAATATTCCATGCTAAGCTCTCCACCATGCTTTTTAAAGTGGCTAGTCAATGTTGAAGTGCATGAATTTATGAATTTTACTTCTTATGGCTTCCATGCTATGGAATTGAATTGGGAGGGAGGAAGTTCTACATGTTGGGGAGAAAGTTTCCAAGTTCTACATTTCGTCTCCATGTTGAAGGGGGGAAATTTTTCAAACATCCCCTCTCTCACCCTTCCATGTTGGGGGTAGGTGAGATCTACCTCCCTACATGTGTTTCCAACATAGAAAAATGCACCCCCCCCGCCCAATAAAACCCATCAAATTACCCTTTTGGCATTCCAACAGGCATTTTGACCCCCTACCAACCCAAATATAGATACTAGGTGACTTTTTTCACTTGGAAAATGAGGCTTAGACCACTTATGAGGTGTCTTTCAACCCAAAAGTATAAAGTATGTGAAATTTCCCATTGTGGATTACAATTTTCACACTTACAATGAAATTTTGCCTTAGGTTTTATGGGGTGAAAGTTACATGATGAAGATTGGTTATAACATACAAAATTTTGTGGTGTTTTAAAGGCCCCTCTTTGTTGGTTCCTAGAGGATTAACCCAAGAGGCTCAGACAAAGAATACAAAACATCATTGCATATTATAACACTACAATGCATACATGCCACATGACAATTAAGTTATCCAGGTCACCAATGTTACTAGTTTAAGGTCATGGTAGGCCATGGTACTAGGTTAAGGCCCTAGAAGAGCATGTCCCAATTTAAGGTCATAGAAAATTGTTGAAAGTAGGCTTACTTGTTGACAATCTATCAACTACATGTAGTATGGCTTTATATAGCAATGATTAACTAAATTGGCCAACTCATTCCCATCGATGTTGGCTATTCTGAATGCTCCATTCCTATAGGCTTTGGTGACAAGGAAGAACCCTTCCTAGTTAGTTAAGAATTTATCTGCATGCTCATGGATAGCCTTGAGGACTAGGTCCCCCTCCTTGATCTTTTAGATGATAAAGTTATGGTGATGTTTTCACTTCTACCTCTCTTGATAGTGCTTGATGTGAGCAAGCACTTGCATATGCTACTCCTCTACTGAATCCAATGCTGTTATCCATAACTCCTTACACTACTTGATGTTGATGAAGTTTGTCAAGGCTACTCAGAACAATGGCACCTATAATTCAAGAGGTAAAACAACTTCAGAACCATAAACAAGGCTATAAGAGGTCATGCTAGTTACCATGTGATAGATTGTTCTATATGCCCATAGTGCATGGACAAGTAGCTCATGCCACTTCCACTTACTATTGTTGAGCATCTTCTTAAGCAAGTTGATCATGGATTTGTTGCTTGCTTCTACTTGTCCATTGGCTTGAGGGGAATAAGGTGACGAGAATGTATGCTTAATGCCTAGGTTGTGATAGAAATATTTGGTTTCTTGACTACTAAATTGAGGTCCATTATCCATAACTATGGTCATGGATATGCACAATGTTGTCTAGGATAAATTTGCAAACTTGTTCAAATGTGGTCTGCCTTAGGTGAATAGCCTCAAGCCACTTGGTAAAGTATTTGGTTGTGGTAATGATGAAGTTATGTCCTATAGTAGACTTAGGCATTATAGGTCTAATGATATCCAACCCCCATCATTGAAATGGCCATGTTATTTAGGTTGTATGTAACATAGTTGGTGATACATGTATCAAGTTGCTATATCATTGGCATGTGTCACATCACTTTACCTTTTGCAAGTAGTCATTTTCCATATGGGACCAATAGTAGCCTAACCATCTAATCTTAGCAACCATGCCTCTAGGTCTTATATGTCCTCCACAAACTCCCTTGTTAACCTTCTCTAGGACTATTTTGGCTTCAATTTTACCTAATCACTTTAGAAGTATGCCATCATAGGATTGTCGACATAATGTGTTATCACCTATGATGACATACTACTTCAATCGCTTATGTATGGCATCCTTCTAAGAAGTAGTCAGGCCTTGTGAGGATTCACCATGCATAAGGCAAAATTTACTATTATCATACCACTCCTTGGGAGGAGTAATATGAACAATGCCCACAAAGTTATCCTTAGTGTTCTGTGTGATGGGAGTAGTGCAGTCCATAGTTAAGGTGGGCAACTTGCTAAATAAATTTGGCATCACTCTAAGGGCTAGTGTTGCAATTGCATCAGGCATGACATTTTCATTTTGAGGTATGTGTTGGATATCAACATGTATGAATTATTATAACAACTACTTTCCTTGGTCATAGTAATGTTGTAAATGCTTAACTTTGCATGCATTGACTTCAATTACTTGGTTGACCATGAGTTGTGAATCACCTTTAATGGCTAGACATCTAATTTCTAGGTCATGAGCTACCATATCCCTTTGATCAAACCCTCATATTCTGCTATGTTATTAGTACATGGGAATCAAAAATGGTAGGAAAAGAATTGGATCTCACTAGATGGGAATGTTATGATGGCAATAGCACTACTCCCATGGGTGGTTGAAGCTTCGTCAAAGTTCATGACTACCTTATAACACTTAGGCACTTGGCTAACTATGTTAATGTGTTCATCAGGGAACTCAGGGTCTATGACTACTTGGTCATCAATAGGTGAAACTATGAGTTGTAAGGCTATAGCTTGACCTTTTGTTGAGGATTGAGAGATGTAATGGAGATCGAACTATATAGTTATGGCTTTTTATTAGGCTATACAACTACTTTTGTAGATGTTGGTCGTTATGGCTTTGAGTATGTTGTTCTTGAAAATTACATTGACTTGGCTTCTAAAGAGGTAGTGTCTCCATTTCTTCAAAGAGAAGATTAGTGCTAGATAATACTTCTCCACTTCAGTGTATTAGGTCTCATGGATTACTAACACATGGCTAAGGTAGTATACATGCATTTTTTTCCTGTCATCATGTTTTTGATAGAGTAGAGAGGCAATGGATGTATCAGAGATGATGAGATAAATGTAAAATGGTTTACCCTCTTGTGGAGGATAGACTATCAAAAATTGTGTGAACTCTTGCTTAAGACTTTCAAAGGCTTTTTGACATTAAGTTATTCACTCATAGTGAACTCCTTTCTTAAGCAAGTGTTGCATAGGCTATGACTTATCTGTAAACCTAATGATAAACCTATGAATAAACTGTAATCTACCTTGCAATCCCTAAAGCTATTTAAGGTTGGTAGGTGCTACCAATTTAGATATGGCCTTAACCTTATCAAGATTTACGCATATCCCTGCTTCAGAGGCTACAAAGCCAAGCATCTTTCTAGTCTTAACACTGAAGACACAATTCTTAAGATTAAGCCTAAGCTTGTATTTTAGGCATTGTTTAAGCACAAGATCTAGGTCATTGACATGGTCATTGGCTATCTTAGACTTCACAACTATGTCATCTACATAATCATTAAGCAAACCTAACATGTAATTACTAAAGTATAGGTCACGGCTCTCTAGTATGTTGCTTCAACATTCTCAAGGTCAAAGGGTATCATGGTATAAGAAAAAGTCCATCATGGGGCCATAAAGATTGTGCTAAGTTAGTGCTCTAGGTTGTTCCTAATTTGGTTATATCCCAAGAACCCATCCATAAAGGACAACAAGGCATGTCCAGCTATAGTATTGATAAGTTGATCAATACTAGGAAAAGGGAAGTCATCCTTGATGGTTGTTAATGAGTGGCAAGGTAATCCCTACACCCAACCATATGAATCACAAGTGTTCATGCACACTCCAATCAAATTCTATGGATGGGACTAGTTATGGCATCTAATTCATTATGCCTGGATCACAATTCACTACCTTCCCACTTGGACTAGTGGTAGCTTTGTCACGTATGGTTTAGTCCAAAGTGAGGCATATAATTCTTGATTTTGGTTTGGCCTTAGGCTACTCTTAATGACAATAAAGAAATCAATTATTTAAATAATTAGCAACAAAAAGTGAAGTCTAAACCAGCCTATAGGTGATGAGTATCCGTGTGCAACTTGTCATACACATCCTGAACCCACATATCCACTACTAGGATTACCAAGTGCTATGCTACTATACAAACTAGGCTATAATGCTACTAGGATTACTAAGTGAATATGTGTTTACACTCAAAACTGGTTGCACTCATTCCACCAATTCATTAACATGCATAGAAACATAAATATTAACTAAGTACATGAAACATAAATTGCATGGAAAGTAAGTTTAATATAAGTCAAAGAGCTAAATGAATAAGAATCAATCTTGATCTTATTGTCATTCATGGAATGTGTCTAGGTACATTGCCACACAAATAAGATGTTGTACAACTAACTCAAATCCACATTTTGGGCACTTACTGACTATTCTTTAAGACTATGAAATAAAAATACAAGAGTTCAACTACTCTATTAACAAAAGAATGCAAATACATGATGAAAACATGTGTATTTATAGGTGAAAATAGGGCCTCATCAATGCATAATTTACGTTGATGGGACCTCATCAATGCACATTTATGTTGATGGGGCCTCATTGACATGGTTGATTGATGTGGCTACTTCAAAGCAACTACATTGTAGAAGTTGCATCAAGGTATCTACATCGAAGCAGCTGCATTGAGGCAGTTGCATTGAAGTGGTTGCCTTGAAGTGATTGCATCAAAAAGGCTATGTCAAAGAGGCTACATTGACGTAACCAACTGATGCTTCATCAATTTCCTTATTTACATCTCAAAAATCAATGCAAATATGGATAATCCAATTTTTCTTAGGGACTACCACTATGTTGGATACCCATTCTCCATAATCAATAGCCTTAATGAAACCTAGTTATTCTAGCTTTGAGATTTCATCATGAACTATTAAGGCCAAATCAGGTATAATCTTGTGCACTTTTTGCTTCATTTCTCTGATGCTAGGGTCCAGTATGATGTTGTATTGGACTAGATGTGGGTATAGGCTTGGCATGTCTTCATATGATCAAACAAATGCCTTAATTTTATTTTATAAGACTTTGGTGATATCTTGGGCACATTGAGGCTCTAGTAAGTAACTTAGTTTAAGGGTTTTCATGGGCTTGATTTCATCGACCAAGCCTAGTTTGTCCGCTATGGGAAATGGGATGACATTGGTGGCAGCTTGAATTTTGTATTGACCCACTCGAATTGTGATGAACATGGGCACAATTATCACCTAACCCTTTTCAAGGTCATCCTTAATGAACTTGTCATGAAATGTCAGCTGGGCTAGCCATAGTTCTTCAACCATGGGGGGAAGCATGACAGCATGAATGGCTTTCTCTTCAGCTAGTAGGTTTTTGCTAATAGGAATAGAGGTCAACATGTGAACCATTGCCTCTCAGTGTGTTGTAGAGGTCATTATCAAGTCATATAGGCTTAATGTTGTATTTTTATGCTTCAAGGCCTGTTTGACTTATGAAAGGGCATTCAGAAAGTCTTGCCCACCATATTGTTGTTTGCTAACCTTTTCCTCTTCTATACGTCCTAGAAGATGGATTTCTCAAGGGGGAGTAGCTTTAGGTTGAACGCTAAGCTTTTTTGAAGAGGAAGGTGATGGTTGCATTTGTGCTTTGTTATCGGTAGGTGATGATGAAGAGGCCATAGGAACTAGGGACAAGGGGGCAGGCTTAGGGGGACCTAGCACAGTACATTCCCTAGCTAACTTATCTACCAGATGCTCTTCATGCTTCTTTGGATGAGGAGGCTGGGGTGTAGCCCTCGTCACTTGATTTTGGGTTGTAGAGGAGCTTGGATGTTTTGGCACCTTAATAACAAATGGTACTTGTGTTGTTGTAGTGGGAGGTGAGGCAGCTTTCAGCACAAAAGGTGTAGTGGATGTCTAACGAGAAGTCCTAATGACAGAGAGGGCCTGTGGCTTAGTTGTTGTTGGGGTTTCAGTGTTGTGAGGAGGTACACGAACCAAAAATGGTTGCTGTGGTGGATCAGGGTTATTGTCAATGCTGATAGTGTTGATGATGTAGGTTGCATTGTTAGCATTCAGGGGGTCTTTGTAAATGCCCATTGACTAGTTTTCAAGTCGAATGGAACTGCTCTCAACCAAGACCAACTTTCCCTAATTGATTATTCATTGAATGTCATCTTTTAATGCTAGAAAATAATCCATATCATGCCCGCATAGTTGATGATACTCGCAGAAACACTCTAACCTAAAATTCCTAGGCACTGGTGGTTCATTAGGCATTGCTAAGGAGGGATTTTGAAGAACTTCATAGTACCTTTGGTGGCATTTAATAGCCTCCTCTAACATTTGTTTGTGTTGTATACACCCGGCTCCCAACAATTGCTTCAATAGTTCTAAAGGCAATTGGATCATGTATTTCATTCAAGGTTGCACTCCATAGTTGTATAAATCTTTGTACAGATTATAGCGGTTTCAGCTTAACACTCATGAGCTGGTCTAGAGTGACTTCCATTTTTAAGTTGTACTTAAAACGAGTCACGAATTGGCTTAGCAGTTCTTCCAAGGTTGAGATGGAGGCATGTGGAAGCGTGCGATACCAGTCCAAAGCTTTGCCTTTCAGAGACATGAAAAAAACATGGATAATGGTGTGAGGCCATGGTTGCAACAATAAGGATTCAGACCTAAAGGTTACCAAATGTGCATTTGGATCGTCCTCCATATTGTATTTTGTAAATTGGGGGAGTGGCACCCTAGGGGGCAATGTGAGCATAGGGATAGCCGAGCTGATTGGGTCATCATGGTAAAAGTCCATGACTTAGACAATTTCAAAACCAGTGGCTTTGAGCTGTTTAATCTCTTTAGTGAGAAATTGGATGAGTTGGAAAGCTTGATCTAGACTTAAGGATGTTGCAGATGGTTGTGGTGCTGGTGAAGTGGCCATTACTAGTGGCGTTGATGGTGCAGCTGCCAATCCCACCAAGGGTGCTGTTGGAATAGCTCCCCTCTGTGGCATTGTTTGAGCAGCTCACATCCTAGCTGGTGGTGCCATGGGAATGGTTGCCATAGGTAGCGATGTGTGGGTAGTCATCTATCCCGTGGTGTGGGTGACCCATAGTCCCATGCTTGGTTATGTTACATGCAGGAATTGGTATGTTTGAGGCTACACATATGGTTGCATGTGAGACGTTTGAGTTGTGGGAAAAGAGGTGGTTGTTGTCCACCATGCAGTTGGGGTTGGACCCACTAATAATGGTGGAATGATCATGGAGAAAGGGACAAAAATAGAACCTGCATGTGGTTACGATGTAGGTATGTTGTGCATGTACACTAATGTGGGCACTACAGGGGTCAGGTGCGAAGTTTGGATAGAGGAGAAGAGTTGGTCACTGGGAAATGAGGTTGAGGGGCCTACATGCTGATACACTAATGAAATTTGATGACTTCCTATCACCAAATAGGATCTAGGTTGTGACAATGTCATAGTAGTAGCAAAGGAGATGGAAAATTGTGAATGATGTAAATGAGCAATAGAGGTGGGAGGGATGCCTGTGGTGTAGACTGGACTGCCACCTTCTGAGTGGGAGTCCAACTCCTCTTGTCTATCCTAAAATGCTTCATCATAGTGGGATGTTATGTCCTATTCTCTTAACTTACTCACTCACACCAGTTGGTTTAACACCCACTGATACATTTCGGTTAGTGGGATAGTGACATCAGGAGTAGGGATGAACTCCCTCCCATTTCGGTGGATGAACTCAAAGTTACATTTTTCTTTGAGTTCTTGACAGTCCAACGATAGATTTGCTTGAAATTTTGCATAGAGGAAATCATATCGCTCTACGTCTTGTGCCAAATGTTTGGGTGATAGTTGTCACATCCTAAGAGACTATCACTGTACCAACACTGGGCTGGGCAGTCGCTTAGGACCTGTTGCATGTTGGACAAAGTGGGGTACCTTCAAGTTTGAGGTGGGAATGGATGTGATTACAGGAATCATTTTCTGGTATGAAATAGGTAGAAACAAGAAGGGTATGTGTAAGCAACAATTGAAAGCTGCACATTGTTATGCTGAGTGGTTGTAGTCGAAAAAGAGTAAAAGAGGAGGCTAAAACTAGGTATGCTTGGGAGTGCCGAAAATTGGTTTCCTTCACTGTTACGCCTGCTACGCTGAGCAGGACTGCTACACAGATAGAGCTACTGCACTGCATAGAACAGTGCAACATAGTAGGTAGTATGATGCAATGGACAACGTAATGTAGTAGGTAGCATAACACAGTGGATGGGTAGCATAATGGGGTATAAAATTGAAGAACTACTACATTGACAGAGTTACTACGCTATCCAAAGTGTAAGTAGCATAACGTAGTTAGCTGAGTAAGTGGTTAGCGTATCACATGGATAGGGTTGCCATGCCACTCAGGACATAGGTAGCATAGTGTAGTTGGTAGGAAGCATGGTATAGTAAATAGTTGGAGGCTTTTGTCCTGCATGGTTCCAGAGGAACCATCATTGTGACCAGTCTATACCACCTGGTGTGTAGACAACCACAAGGGTGTCATGTCTATGCTAGTAGGTAGAAGGGTATAGACAGTGTGCAGGATTACCTGTGATGCACAGAAAGGGCACAAAGAGGCCCTCCTTCTAGTGCCAAAAACTATAACGACCAAAAACGTTGGTGGTTAGAACTCCAAGAGGTTACCAGTCATACAGCCAAACCCCGTGCTAGAGAAAACAGAAATGGGGTGCCCTGAATGGTCTAGTTGATCAATAACCTTTCATAAACAATGGTTTTAAAGATGATACATGCAAAGATTGAGGCGAAGCGTAGCAAAATATGCTATCGAATGATAAACTTAAACCAATGCAAGATGATGCAAAATATATGATATAGAAAAATGAAAGGAAGGTTTGAGTGAGGAAGTACACTACCCAAAGATCGGGGGATCTAATCTTTGTTTGGCTGAAGAAGGTGTACAACTGATGTGCAGTGTGAATGGACATAACTTACAACGCAATGGTATGGTCATAGCCCTTAAACTGTTGCCAATGGTATGCTAACTGGAGCTGATGAGCTGATGCTTATTGGGCTAAGAGAAGTCTGGGAAGTGCTACCGTTGGGGATTTACTATTCATCAGCCTTCCACTTGCCAGTCTTTTCACCAAAGCCAATCGCTAGAAAGCGAAATGCAAAAAATGCCAATCTCTATAAGTCGATTTCCAATTGCCAGAAATGCCAATTTTTTGAAGCCAACCAAAAAAGCCAACCCTTTGAACGTTGTTTGCTATGTTATTTATAGGGCCAAGTGTAGGAGAAAGACATGGTTGGGACACCACATGTCTTGGGTCTCATAGGGTGCAAACGTGGATGTGCCATATTGTTGTGTAGTGGTACACTATAGTGTTACACTGGTGTGCTATGTTGCAGTGTTACATTACTAGCCATGAAACTTGCTAAGCTGTGATCATACCATTCAAGTTGCATGTGCCAAAGTCTAGGGGAACTACCATGTTGTTACAAAGAATGCCAACAATGTCAAATGCAAGGTGGAGCCTATGCTCTAGGACTACGTCTTCCCCATCTTGCGAGTAGGGTCAAGCGTAGAGACAACTTTGGGAATTAACAGGGGGGGTGAAAAATAGAGCAAACTACTAATATTGCCTGTTGAAGAGATGCTGGAGAAGAAATGGCCATTGTCAACAAGTTTTGAAGCTAATCGAAGATGTATTGATGTTTCCACATGAGTGGTACACTACCTATGCTACCCAGCATATTGACGTAGCATAAACACCTGCACGGTACGCTATGCTACATTGCATAGCATAGTAGCCAATTTTGAGGCAAACCTTTCCCAAAAGCCAAAAATACCCTGCTGAGGCCTAGCTAGGCAAGCAAATGCAACCCTCCTTTTCATGTTGAAAGGTCCTGGGACTACAAAGTTCATCCTTGGAACACTTTTGGGCTTTGTGTCCCTGCTACACTGTGCTACGCTATGCAGCGTATCACAACATAGCAGCCACTATGACATGAATTCCTATTTGATCTGCAATGCTTTATCAAGAAACTTTGCTTAAGACCTGAGGGTGAAGTGGGATAGGTAGTCTTAAAGGTTGAAGCATGGCTAAGTGCAGTTCTTTTGCTAGAACCACTTGGCAGAGGACCTTCATGCATTCTGACCTTGCTACATTGTGCTATGTTACGTAGTGTAGCACAGTGTAGCACCCAGTTTGGCCTGAATTTTGACTTGCTTTGCAAACATTGCATTACGAGATGCCAATCATGTCTTGGCGTGTCAACAGAATAAGCATTTTTGATAGTTGAAGCACGGGAAATTACGTTTACTTTGTCAAACTTATCTGAGTAGGAGTATTTTCAAACCAGAACCTCGCTACGCTGTGTAGCGTAGCACAGTGTGGCACTCATATGGAGATGATTCATGATGAAATTTGCCACATTCTCCTATGTTATGTTGATCATGCATCAAGGATGAAGTGGGGCAAGTACCCTGGAGGGCTAAATTGTTGTCAACTACGTCTTTGGTGCCTGATTAGTCTCCCCTTAGCCTACTATGCTGTGTAGCATAGCATAGCATACCAGGTCATACCGTTAGAAAACTTGCTGAACTGTTTGGTCCATCCTAAAAAAGTTCAACAAATCCTGGCATGGTCCTTGGGTAGACCATCAACTGGGTCATATGTCAAGCTGGGCAAGCTAGAGAGTGTAGCAAGCTTGTCAGTCCGGGCGATAGAAAATTTTCCAGACTGTATGGTCTACCCCCTAGTGCCTATTTCATGCAAACTGGCCTTGTGGCTGGGTGCTTCATTGACTGAGGTGTAGAGGGTGGTAGGCAGACTTAGAATCAGCTTTTTAGGCATTAGGACTTCTGGGGTGCCATGTTGTCCACCTGGTCTAGTTTGACACCATGCTTGCAGAGATCCTTGCGCAAATTTCGGGATTGTGCTGAATCATGAGAGTTCTAAAATTGATGGTGTTTTAGAAAGAGTAATAATCCCACAATCCAAAATATGGATGAGCATTCAAGGATGTTTTTAGAGGTTCCTAGGTCTATCTCCATTCAGGCCCCATCTGTCACTACTGCAAAGTAGGCAATTATATCTATGTTTACCTTTGTTTTTTATGATTTCTTTAGTTTTTCGCTTTTTAGATGTTGAGTCTATTTTTTCATATCTACTCTAATAGAGGGATTAAAATTGAATTTTGATGAAATCCCATCTCCTATTTTGGCTACTCCCATGTTGATTTATAGTTCTTTTATCACTTTGCCTTTTGCAAATTTGATTTTGAAAATAGGGCTTGCTATTTTGTGCTTTTTTCTAAAAATCTTGGGGAATGGTCATTTTTCTAAAACTATAGGCCTTAGGATTTGTTAAGATTAAATTTTAATGAAATTCTACCCCATTATTTTGATGTGAATTTAAATGGTTTTTAATGGTTTTGGCTATTTCGACTATTTTAACGGCTATATGAAATTTAGGCTTTGAGATTTTTGAAGTTTTATTCTAGAAAAAGAAAGCAAGGTTTTGTAGCTTTTCACAATGAAATGGCTACATATTTGTGAAATTAAAGGATATCGATTTGTAGCCCTTTGTTTAAGCTTTCTATGGTTGTTGTCTCATTTAATTTGGCTTTGAAACAAGGAAGTTATGTCTATTTTCCTAACATTGCGTAGGTAGGTTATTTGTGCCACTTTTGTAATTTCATGTAGATTTATGAAATTTTTATAAGAAAATGGAAAAGGTTTTTTGCTATTTTCTAGTCATGGATGCATAGGCTTTGGCTTCAACTTTCCAATGGAGGTGGAATCACTCCAATTGGATGTAAAATAAATGTTCTATGAATTTTTTGCTATGGTTGTGTGAATCAAGGAAAAAATCACGGTTGTAGTACATTACCCAAAATAGAAGTGGTTGATATGCTTAATTTTGATTCTTTAAGAAGAGTAAAAGCTTTTTCTATTTTTAATAAGTTTTTACTATGGCTGCATAGTTTTTCTAGGTTTATCATGCTTTTTCTAAATTTGTGCATAGTTTAGATGTTTCTTCCAAATTTATGCATGCTTTGTATAATTTAGATGCTTTTTCTAAACTTATGCTTGCTTTTTTTCAAATTTATGGATAATTTAGATACTTTTCTAAATTTATGTGTAATTTAGACTAAGATATATTTTTGGGTATAAAGGCTATGAAGTATGGTAACAATGCTTTCATTGAACTTCTTAAGCTAATTTAGATGAACATTTAAGAGCTTTTACATAAGCTAATTCCACCTCTAACTTAGGAAGTTTTTTCTAAATTTATTGAGAAATTACAATTGGTCATGATGCAAGGATATGTAAGGTTGTAATAATGTTTTCTTGTGAAATCAGTTAGACTAAGTTAGATAAACACCTTAAAGCTTTTTACAGAGGCTAATTTCACCTTCGACTAAATGTTTTGTCTAAATTTGGTAACTCTAATAGGTTGTATTTTTTTTAATTTAATAGGTTGTAATAATGCTTTTTGTGAGATTTCTTAATCCAATTTAGATAACACCTTAGAGCTTTTTATAGAGTCTAATTTCACCTTTGACTAGATGTTTTGTCTAAATTTGTAAAGAAATTCTAATTAGTCATAATGTTTTTGTTTTGTTTCATGTATGGTTTTCTTGAGGCCTATTCTCATCATAGTAGTGTTGGTTGGCATTTTGTCCTACATTAGTCATCCCAAGACCAATACTCCACCACATGATATGCCTCTTGGAAAGCTCTCATTGTGGTCTCATCTTGGGACAAGGGACTTCCTTGCCTATCTCCTTAGGAACTTCAGTGTGATGCTATGGTCACACTTATCTATGAATGTACTTGGGGTTTTTGTGAAAACCCTATTGCCTCAAGCATCTAGACTAATTATTAGGCATATTACTGACAAGCCAATTCCTAAGACCATAGGGGGAATCATAGATGCCATAAGTTCATATTAACTTTTAGAGATCTAGATGATGCTAGAGTATAGTCAGTATAATACTAACAATATCCTAATGGTGGTGCATAGAGCCCACAGATTATTCCAAAACCCACCTAGCACCATTTATCATCTATAAGGGTAAACATGATTATTATAATGTTTTTATGATTTTGGCTTGATTACCTTACCTAACTTCATTAATTTAAGTTATTGCATATATAAGGTCAACGATCAAGGCTTGATCATTAATGACCAAATCCTAGTAGTGGCTCAAACTGCTTTAGACAAATTCACCAAGAGTCCCCAAATCAAGGCTACCATGTATCAACAATTAAGAGGGGACTTTGATGAATATGCCACCAAGTTTAACCTTGTATACAAGAAGTGCAAGGATGATAGAATGATGCACAATTGGTAGGTAGATGCTGATAGCACGAATCAAACACTTGTAGATAGAACCTCCACACCATAGAAGTAAAGGTGAACATATAGCTTCTATTTTTTTATGGAGTTAAGTGTTTTATTTCTTTTCTTGGTTGTTGGAATTACTCATGTGGATGCTAACCTTTGGTTATTTCTTCATAAGACCTTCCACCTCAGTTGATGTTACTATACCACTTTCACATGCACATCAAGAGGATACCCTCATCTTGAAGTTTGGTGATGTGACATTAGCGTAGGAGTGGCTAAAGGGATAGTCACCTAGATACATTCAAGGAAACATCTAGCATGCAGGTTTGCTTGATGCATTTATGGCACATATTCCTTTCATTTATACTATAGAGATGTTGCATGTTATCGACTCATTTGATGAGGAGGTTGGTCATTTTAGCACCATCATCCAAGGTATTAAGGTGAACATTGATGTAGGTGCTAGCCTCTTTCGTAACTTTTTTGGTGTTCCTATTGATGGGGAAAAGGTTTCCACCAAGATAGTGAGGGAATTAGGCCATTTTAAGAAAGTTAAAGAGTGGCTTGGTGTCAAGATGGGCCACTCTGGAATTTCAATGGATATCTTCATGAAGCCTAATGCAAAGGAATCATACCCTTTGTTTAGGTCTCATGTGTTCCCCAAACTGCTATAAAAAAAGAAGATAATCAGCCTAGTACAAGGGTGGACCTTTAATAAGGTATTGATGGAGAGCATCAAATTTGATTAGACTATTGCTTTGACTACTAGGCTTTGAGAGGATATCGTTAAACTCTATCTTGACACCTTTATGATAATCCATATGTAATTTGCATTTTTGTAGGTTATCTAAAGAGGAATGGACAATGGATTTTTCAATACCCAAGCCAACTTTCTAAGCCTTGAATAAAGCACATTTATCCAACAATGCAAGCGCAAAACCCACCATAGGGGATGGATGAAACATTATCCATCACCACTAAGAATCTTGATGTTATGCAATATGAGTCTCCTAGCAGTATTGATGATGATGAGCCCCTTTCATTTCCTACTAGTGTTCAGGATGCCAAATGATGGTGCATGTAGGCCAAAGAGGTATCTAGAGAGAAATTCAAAAGGCCTACAGAAGAGGCACCCCCAACATTAGATCAATCTGCCATGAAGAAGCTTAAGTTGTAGATATGTTTTGTTTAAATTTGGCTATTTCATGTTTTAAAATTTTGTGGCTACTTTATGGTTTTATGTGTTAACTAGTTTTCTATGTGCTATGCTTGTAGATAAGTGTTAGGTTATAGCAACCCAAGCTACTACAGAGGTAGAACAAAGGCATGTAGAAGAGGCACTCCTAAAGCAACCTATGGTTGAAGGACTTGTCAATGCTGGTGTAGATGATCTAGATGCCTTGCTTGGTGAGGCGGTACCAGGTACATCTTCCATCATCATCCTAGAGGAGAAAAAGTAGGAGGAGCCAAGTATGCTTATGCCTCACTATTTTTGTTATATTTTATTGGTTATCTTTGGCTATCATCCTAACTTTTTGATGATTTTTATGCTTACAGTAGTTCTTGAGCCACTAGCACAAACTCCCATCATTGAGTTTCATGTGAAACCATGGGTAGAGACTCTAAACAAAGTGGAGTTCTTGCATGGGATGGATAAGGACATCATTGATTGATTACATTAGGTTGCACCTGAGATAGATAAGGATTTTGTTTTATGTGCTTTGGTTGTAGGCTTTGTTTGCATTATGGCCATCTTAAGTTTTGTCTTATGGTTGTATTTTATGCTTTGTGTAGTGCCATCCATGAAGTGGAAGTGGGACCTTGGCAGATATGTGAAGGTAGACTCCTTGCCTAAACTTCCCTCTAACATTTCTAGCATACCCATGAAGTTGTATGACATTGCCATTGATTTAGTGATGTCGTGCACAAAAGCTTCATGGGAGCTAGAGAGGTCGAATGAATCCCTATGGAAGGAAGTTTTGGCCTTTATGGAAAAGATTCAAAGGTAGGAGGATATGATTAGGAATCTTTGAGACCATAAAGCCTTTGTGGAAGTCCAAGTGGCCAACTTGGAAGAGTTACAAACCAAGGAGACCACTTTGGCCTACTACTAGTGTGTCATTTAGAACAAATTAGCTATCATATGAGAGATGGTAAAGTGATGTGTGCAAATGATCCTCATTTCCCAAAAGGTTGAGCACTAGAAGGATCATTGCACTTGGATCTTGGAGTGGGATAAGATACAAAAGGCCCACAAGCATCAATATAAGGTTAATCATGAGGCCTACCTGAAATGGCTTAAGGAAGAGTTAGTTGAATGACATAAGAGAGAGTTGTTTATTCAGGGGATCCAAGCAAAGAGTGCTTATCAACTTTTCAAAAGTACTCTCAAGGTGGTGAAATCCACTACTTTTTAAATCACTATAATTGTGGGTGAGATTGCTATAGCTGCTATTAGTCATGAGCCTCCTACTTGGACTCCTATAGATAGGTTTAGCATTCTTTTTGGCATTGATCTTGGGAATGTTAACTAGGTAAACATGATAGAAAACCATATCCTCCATCATTTGGAGGAAGGCCTTCCCCATCTACCCTTGAAAGTAATGGAACAAGAATCTCCATAGATTGGATATATTCTATACTTTGGTCTTTGCTTTAAGTCATGATTTTGGCTATTGATTACTAACTAGCTATATGTTGTTACATTTGAAGCCTTAGGAGACATTGGCAACCCCAGTAGTGAGGGTGGAAATGACCCACCACATCCTCCTCTAGATGCTACTCAGTAGCCTCCTTCAATTTAGTTTGTTGATAATTTTTTTTTGTTTTCATGTTGATGGCTATGGTTAGCCAAAACTATGTTATGGATGGTTATTCTTTGGCATCATTACTACTCATTGTGGTTATGGCTATATATGTTATGGAGTTTTGAATTTTAAATTTGAATATTTTGTTTTACTTCTTGGCTATATGCATTTATAGTATTAAATGTTATAAACATGGCTATATTGACATTTTGGTCATTAAATTAAATCAATGCGATAATAGGCTAAAAAAAGGAGATATAATAATAAAATGAACTTTTGTTAGTTTTAGGCCATCAAAGGCATAGGTTATATAGTTTTTCTAGTTTAAGGCCATGGTGGGCCATAATGTTAATTTAACATCTTAGCGAACGTGATGCTAGTTTAATGTCTTAGTTGATGAGAATACCAGTTTAAGGTCATAGAAGACCATAGTGTTAGTTTTAAGCCTTAACAGGCCATTTCTAAAAGAGATGCTTTTTTAATGTTTAATAATAAATAAAGGTTGTAGCAAATAAGTAACAATGCAAATAAATTTATGCTACATGCATAGGATACATGCATAAAATAACAAAGATATAATAAGTTATAAGAGAAAAAGTTAAGGCTATTTGCCTATTGTTGTATCTGGTCATAGAGGCATGGGGAGGTTAAGGTAAACTTCACTTGTGTAGACTCTTCCTAATCTTTGCAAGATTAGGAAGTGAGTAAAACCTACTCTACACAAGCTTATATTCACCATCCCCTTCACTTACAATGTTAAAAGGGAGTTCATCTCATAATGTATCACATTGCTTCTTGTTGTCATTGTTGGTTGTCTTGGATTTTTTCTCTTCATGGTTAGGAGCTTTTTCATGAAGGTCCACTTCAAACTCCTATTCTATGCTCACATTGTTAACAACTAGGGAAGCCACATTGTCACCATGAATGATGATTTCACTTCCCTTGTAAGGAAGGTGAATTTCTTGATGGATGGATGAGGAGATAGCTTGTAATTAAGCCAACCAAGGTCTTCCTAGGATCAAGTTGAACCCTAGTATCTCTTCCATCACTAAGAATTTTGTTGTTGTAGGGAATTATTCATTGACTAAAAATTTAAGGATATAGACCCCTTGATAGCAACTCTTAATCCATTGAAGGACTTAAGAGCTGCAGTGATTGTAGGTTGTGCTTGCTTAGTTAAGCCCAAGCATTCAACAATGATGCATGGGATGATATTGGTTATAGCTCCATCATCAATATGCACCTAATGTATTTTAAATTTTCCTATGCATATTATATGCTTATGAATAAAGGGGCTATAGTCACTTTGCCTTTTTGAAGATTAACCTTAATTTTGCTATCGTGAAATGTAAAGGATGTTGATTTCTCCTTCCTTAGTAACGAAGGAATCATCACTGCATGGATGACTTTCTTGTTAGCAGGAATATCCTCACTAATAGGTATGAAGGTAACATTTTGACTAGCACCTCATGATGTGTGGAAAAATTCATGATCAAGTCATATAAGCTTAAGGTTGTGTTTTTCTTCGTGAGTGATTACCTGACTTGGTCCATTACAGTAAGGAAGTTTTTGTCATTGGCCATGAGCTTGTCACCCTAGTTGTGCTTTACTTCCTTCATGCATCCCAAAATGTGAACTTTGGATTTACGTTGTAGCTGTTGTGGCTCCTTTTTGTTATTTTGGTTGTGGACTTTAGTGTCCTTTTGTGGCTTGCTAGATGAAGGATATGGGGTAGAGGAGGTCATAGGTATAGCTGAAATGGGAGTGGGCTTTGGTGGACCCAATTCCTTTCATTCCTCCATCTACTTATCTCCCTTTTTATTAGGCTTTTGATTATGCTTCTTCCTTTAGTTGGCTGAAATTTTTTGGTTGTCAACTGTTGGTTGTAAGGAAGACGCAGTAGCATTGGCCACCATAAGGGGTTATTGTGCAGTTGTTTGAGCATTGGCTATTTGGGTTGTGTTGGGTTGGGAGACTTTAATGACAAAAGGTTCCCTTAGAGAAATTTGTGATGGTACTCTTACAACTAAGGAAGATCTTGAGCATGGAAGCCAAAGAAACTCTTTCATTATAGATGGGTACTTGGATCACGAATGGTTCTCTTATAGGTCTTCGGTTGTCATTGATATTGAATGCTAGGATAACATAGAGGCTATCATTAGCATTCAAACTGTCTTTATAGACCTACATTGACTAGTTTTGTGGCCAAACTGGGTTAGAAGCATCTAAGACTAGTTCCCCCTATCTATCATCCTTTGCAGGTCATCCTTTAATGTGAGGTAGAAGTCTATATCATGACCAAGAAATTGATGATAATGACAAAAGTGGTCTAACTTAAAATATTTAGGTAACTGAGGATCGTCCTTCAATGCCCGAGTAGAGTCTTTGGCTATTTTGCATAATCACTCATGCTTCTTTCAAGCAACTTTGGTCATTTGTTTATGTTGCATATGATAACTTCTTAGTAGTTGGTCTAGCAACTTGGATGGTTTTAGTGGCAATGTAGTGTATTTAGACCTATCCTTCCTTTTGAAGTTAGGTCTATTTCTTTCAATGTATTGGTTCTAGAAGTTGATCATTGGTTACTATGGTCATTGGTGGGGGCCTTAGGTGGGTTGAACTTCGGACCTTGGTTTGAGGTTTTTCCTTCTTTGGTTACAGTTGCTATGGTAGTATTGTTTTTTTTGCTATTTCCTTGTCTCTTTGAGTGTGTTGGTTTTTATATGATATATAGGTTGGATCATGGTGGGCCTCTACAACATCCTTTATATTTTTAGTTTGCTAGAATGGTTGGCTCAGAGACCATGGAGCAAGGTAGTAGAATTTAGACTTGATGAAGTCATTAACTACTCCCTTGAATATGGCTAACAAGTGGGCTTCATCTATGGGCTTTTGTATTTCATTCAGAAATCCATTCCACTACTAAATGAATTTCTATACAGGTTCTAAGGGCCCTTGCTTAACCTTCATGAGTTGATCAATTGTTGTGTTAAGCTTCAAGTTATATTTGAAGAAGTTGAAAAATTGAGCTACAAAGTCTTCCAAAGAGAATATGGATCATCTAGGTAATACACGATATCAATCAAGTGCTTTCGTAGTCAAAGAAATAGGGAAAATCCTCATGATGGTATGAGGCCATGGTTGCAAGAGCAAATATTCTGATCAAAAGGTAATAAGATAGAATTAGGGTCACCTTCTTAATTATATTTGCTAAATTATGGAATGGGGATAATAGAAGGGAGTATCAAAGGTGGGACTACAAGATTTATGGGATCATCCTGGTAGAAGTCCATAATCTTGACGATATATATGGTAGATGCTTTAAGCCTCTTCAACTTCTCTGTTAGGTCTTGGATCATTTGGAAGGCTTAATCCAAGCCTTGTAGTGGCCCCATAGTTTGTGAGGTTTGTACATAAGGTTGTGGCATCTTTTGTGAGGCTTGTGGCCTCATTATGGGTTGCACAACAGAAGAAAAAGGTTGTACTAAAGTTGTCACTTGTGGGCCAAATAAAGAAAATGATGTTTATGTTGGCACTTGAGGCACAAGTAGGACAAATGTGGTATGTGATCCTTGTGTTTTTGGGGGTCTCATGGTGGACTCCATGTGTTGGAAAGACATGGCTATAATGCTAAGAATTGCTTAAACAAAGTAGGTTAGAAAAATGGGGAAAGGCGAAGTCACAAATGAGTTGGACCACCCACTTTTAGAAGTTAAAAAATAAACTTTTAGTAGTAAAAACAATGGGAGGAAAGAGATCTCAATGTTGGCTTTGGGCTATAAAATTCATAGCAAGTGCTATGAAACACCAAAATCCAACCAGCTACAACTTCCATGTTGCAATCTTGATCATAGGAGGGGAAAGACCAGTGTTGATTCCTCAAGGGTTTTGGCTACAAAAATCAAGGAAAAGTTTGCAAAAAGCTATGAAAAGAATAGATTCAGTTATAGAATTAATGTGAAGGACCTCCTTCTAGCACCAAGAAAAATTTTTGTGATCAAAAACTTGATTGTTGGAACAAAAACCAGGGATCCTCAATGCAAGCATTTTCCCAACCCCGAATCCCCAGGGCCTCAACAATAAAAATGGGATTTTAGGCACCCTAGTTGGTCCAGCAGATCAACTAGGGACTTATGAGATGAAAAACGTGGAAATATAAATAGATCTAAATAATGCACAAATAATAAAATTATTTTTGAACACAAAACTCAAAACTTAAAACTTTATAGAGAAAAGAATAAAGAATAAGTTAAAGAAATGTATACAAATAGTGCTTGGATGAGAAAAAAAAGGGGGGTTCACTTATGTAAGAGTTCAAAGCCCATTTAAGTGAGGCAATTTTCTCCATGATCCAGGTGCTAAGTCACTTTTAATGTTATCAAACCTTGCTTTGCTATTGCAGCTTTGGATTTGCCAGTTGGGTCACTATTGCCAGTGAGAAAGATAGAATATTTGGATGTTAAGTTTCTCCATGCTAGATCTAGAATCCCAAAAGTGCAATGTTAATAGCAAAAATCCATCAAATCTCAAGGCCTCACTACTTCCATGCTAGGGTTCAAGGGAATGCAAGTATGGAAACTTGTAAGAGCTCTTGAGTGCTTGAAAATGTAGGTATGAAATTGTGTGTATGCAAATTGCTACTTTGTCCAAAATTGCTAAACTTGTCAAAAGAAATGTGTAACCCTTCAATGATATTTAAGGCTAGCTTTTATAGGATCTTTGGACCATGAATGTGACTAAAAATTGGTTGCAAATTTTCTGTAGTTTTAGGTGATATGGGTGCCAAAATTTGGGGGGTTACTATACACAATAAGTGGTTCCCCCCATGGCCATTTCATTTTCTTGTTGAAGTGGTTGGTCAATGTTGAAGTGCATGAATTAATGAATTTTTCTTCTTGTGGGTTCCACGCTGGGGGGTAAACTTTCTAGGCTAGGGAAAAAGTTTTCAAGCTACGAGGAAATTTTCCAGGCTAGGGGAAAAGTTTCCAAGTTGTGTATTTGGTCTCCATGTTGAAGGTGAAAATGTTTTGAAATCCCACCATCCTTCCACAGTGGGGGTAGGTGAGATCTACCCTCTTGCATGTGTTTCCAGCATAGAAAAATGCATACCCCCCATAAAACCCATCAAATTGTCGTTTTTGGCATTCCAAAAGGCATTTTTGACATCCCCCCAAGCCAAAATATAGATACTAGATGACTTTTTTTCACTTGGAAAATGAGGCTTAGACCACTTATGAGGTGTTTTTCAGCCCCAAAAGTATAAAGTATGTGAAATCGCCCATTGTGGATTATGATTTTCACATCTACAATGAAATTTTGCCTCACATTTCATGGGGTAAAAGCTACATGATGAAGACTGGTTATAACATGCAAAATTTTATAGTGTTTCACCTGTATGGTTGGGTGTTGGATACTCCACCACTCATCACAAGGAAACATAGTCTTGCCTCTAGAATATGCAGCACTTAACATGCTCCAACCCACTCTAAGAGGAATGCATTTGGACTAGATCCATGAAGGGTGTCACATGACTCAACACATGACAAGACCCTATGAATTCACAAAGGATCAAATGAGGAGAGATGTTGCCATAGAGATCAAGCATGCACATAGCAAAGGAAAGTAGGCCAATACTTTTGTTGTCTTGGAAGAGCTTGATGCTAATGCATTCATTTCAAAACAACTCCTCCAGAAGCATGAAGAGCCTTGAAAAACACCTATCATCAGACTTGATGAACTTGTCAAAGTCCAACTTCATTTCATGTTAGCAAAGATACCTAAGGGAAAGGCTATTGACTCAAGGTATAAATGGGACTCAAGGCTAAGGGTTCATCTCAAATCCTATAAAGAATCATACAAGAGTCATGAAAGTAAAACAAGCCAACACTCTTCTCTTGCTATCTCATCTACCTCATCAAGATTGTCGAGGATCTGACAAGAGATAACACAAGTATTGGGACTATGATCGAGAAAAAATGAGGACTCATGATCATCATGGCCAATATTCATGATACTAACACAAAAGATGATGAACATGAATGAAGGAGACAGAGGGATAGAAGAGGAGATCAAGAGAGATATGAGCACAAAAGGGATCACCACTACAATAGATCATACAAACTTGACCATGATGATGAAACACTTATGGCAACCCAAAGAATAATAAATATCTAGGAAGCTATCTACATACCAACTAGGCATGTGAGGGATAGCGAAATAAAATGACTAGACATGAACAATATTATCAAGATTTGAAGGTGGCTACAATGCTAATCCACAGCATCACCTTCAAGCTTTTCATGATGCCTATGCCCTCCAAAACATTGAGAGTGATTGACAAGGTTGAAGCTATTTCTAAGAAGACTTGTGAAGGAAGCAGAGAGCTGGTACAAGTCACTAGAACCTGAATCCATTAGATGCTAGAGTACCATGCTCAAAATCTTTAACAACAAGTATCAGAACTATTTATGAGTGTCAAATCTAAGAAAACAAATCTAGGGACGGAAGCAAAGGACTCATGAGGCTATTAATGCAGTGATGAACATCATTTCCTATGGCTGCAACATTGCATACACGATGTTGGGGCCTAGCCCTGACATTAGGTGTCTGACATCAAGGCATATATCCTAACCTATAAGTATAGTGCTTAGGTTCTAGTTTTTGGCATATTTTTAGTTTTTTGGTTATTTTTTTAGTCAGAGTAGTGAAGCTCTTACCATTTATTTTCCTCAAAGCTAGAATATTTTTTGAGTGCCTGCAGAAGGAGTCTAAGTGTATGTGGTTCTTTGTTTGAGCATTGATGTACTTGAGTGCAGCAGTGTGATAGGAATAAAATGAACTCTTTTGAAAAACCTTACAACACTAAGAATAGCTTAATATTTTCTTTAATGCATTTTACTTTCTTGTTCTTTACTCTAATGTATTTGATTAAGCAATTTATTTTCAATAGTTAATGAACATAAGCATGATCACTTCAAGCATTCATATAGCACATGGTAACCTAGCAATACTTAATGTTTGGTAACCCAATAGTGCTATATGTGTTTAGGATGTGTTCAAAAAGGTGGGATGGTTACTTGTGTTAGGCTAGCTAGGCAATAGACAAATTATTTTTAATCCAATCTACTCTTTATCTTTGTTGTAGGTGATTACATCCATAAAATATAAAATGACAAAAATTTATATACCTCAATTACAATTAAACCATATCCTTGAGCCTTACAAGTGTAGTTGGGAAGACAATGAATGTTCTCAATGTCATTTCACTTCCTAGAGAAACTAGTGTATGAGATAACTATAGGTCCATGGAATTTGACTGGATCACATGTAATGCCTTAGTGATTCATATGGTTAGGCATAGGGGTATCATTCACACCATTGTTGGGGACCTTTTTATTGTTTTGTATGCTATCTAGGACCTAGTGAAAAGTATTTAAATCATTGGAACAAACCTAAGAGCCATATCTTATTTCATAATTACTATAACAAATTCTCAGAGCACAGTATGCTTTTTATTTTACTAACCAAAAATGTCTTCTTCTCATAGGAGCACTTATCTATCCAAGGCTGATAATTTTCATCCAACAAAGCCTCAAAAATACCAAATTATCTATACCCATCCTAGTGAATATGTGAAAAATTTCACCTTCATCCTACACATGGATGAATAGCTACGGTGACTTGACATGAAGGGCAACATTGTGTTGCTACCTGATTGTGCTACTCTTGTAATGCTTTATCAAATGCTTGCATGATGTGGTCTTTAAGACCACCATGGGGAATACATTGTGGAAGATGTTGATGCCAAGGATTATCATCCCACTGAAGCACAAAATCTATGGGACCAAAAACTAGAACATCGCTATGAGTTTTCAAAGTGAGAAGGGCTGAATGACTCTACATTCTTGTTATACCAACAAGCTAGTGGAGAATCCGTCTTTGGGATTTTTCCATTCAAGGATGCTCCTATCTTTGACTTCAGTGATGGAGGTCAAAACTAGAATTTTCACTCCATAGTCCACAATCTTGATTTGGTAACAAGGGATCCAATGACAAAGAAGTATCCAAAGGGGCAAGTCAAGACAAGGATGCAGATAAGAAGTAAGATCATGACTGTGGTTACGACTGCTAAAGAGGAAATAAAATGTATCATGATGATGCTAGTTCTCCTTCCTCTTCTCCTTCATCATCATCTTCTTCTTTTTCTTCTAGCTTTGGTCATAATAGTAGAATTTGAGATAATGATGAAGGTGATCGAAATAAGCACAATGGCCAACGGGACCATGATAGTCAAGGGAACTGTCGAGATAGTTAAGATCAAGGACACAGATTTTTAAGAGAGGCACATCACCATGAACAAAGGGTAGTAGAGGCATCATAGGCACCATGATCAAGGCCTTGATGAGCCTCTATTTGCTACCTAAAGTATGCTTAACATTGCAAAGGAAGTCAAAATCACAACAAGGCATGTGAAAAATAGCCAGATCAAATGATGAGACATGAATAATATTCCTTGATTTGAAAGGGGATATAACTCTAATTTGTAGAACCATATTTAGGATTTTTAAAATGAATGTACCTTATAGAACATAGAGAACATGTGGAAAAAATTAAAGTTTTTTCCAAGAACACTCATCAAAGAAGTAGAGAACTAGTACCAGCCCTTGGAGCTGGAATCTATCCAACAATCAAGTACCATGCTCAAGTTGTTCAATGATAAGTATCAAATGTAGTCTTGAGTATCCAACTTAAGGAAGAAAATCCAAGGTGGAAGCAAGGAACCCTTGAATGCTACCATTGGTTGATACTATGCCTTGATGCATAAATGTCCTGGCCATGGTTATTCCCAATTGGTTCAACTTTGCCACATTGTAGACAAGCTTTGTAATGAAACAAGGAAAACTCTTGGTGTCTATGCCCAAGGATGATTGTTAGAATGAAGTGCTTGTCAAGTACAAATATTAATAGAGTAGGTAGCCAAATAGGAAGGTGAGCTAGGAAAAAGAAAAAGTGTAGAAGAGTACAACCATGATTCTTACATCTGCAAAAGGGAGGTTCGATTCTATGACAGTGAGGATGAATCCATATTCAATGAGGGGGTGGATAAGAAAGCCTTGCCACTTCAACAGTTCCAATCTAAACTTACGATCAAGGTTGAGTAGTTAAGAAACTCCATGGATAGTAGATTTCAGGCTGTCCTCAAGATTGCTAAAGATTCCAAAGAACAAGGTAGTGATTGTGTGCATAGGAGGCACAAGGAAGATGAATGTGCATATTACAGAGGTAAGGGTAAAATTGCTGCAATAAAAGATGTCGTAGATAGTGAATCAGATGATGATTGTGGATGTGATGTCTATCAATATGAACATCCCAAGGGATGTTGCCCCATTGTGTCACATCTTTAGAAGTCTAGGATGTATGCCTTACATCCATGATTTACACAAATGCAAACATCCAAAAGGTTACCTTGTCCTCAAGGTAATCTCAAGTAGTTCCATCAACAATAACCGTATTATCCAAGTGGAGCTCCACTGCAACCATATGAATAGTGCCAACAATGAAAGCAACCAAAATCATGGGCGCTTACACCACCAAGAAAACAAGCCTAATCCATATGGTTACCATGTTTAGCAACCCATGTCTCCATATGACTCTTCTAGTCACATTCCTAATTTTTAGCCTTACTACCACCCTTCAAATTATTACCGAGCTTAATCACCACATAAAAGAAGGGACATCATTGCTTATCCTTCTTGTGCTTCTATCCCTGCACACACTCCTCCTCCAATTGCACAACTACCACTTGCTTTTCTTGCTATGAAAGTTGAATTGCTAGCTCAACCACAACAACGTAATGCCATGAGGATCATTAACCTACAACTAAACCATTAATCAAAGGGGTTGAATGCCTAATCAAAGAAAAGACCTTTCTTTCAACCACATAGTCCACCTAAGCCATCACCTACACCTATGATTGACAACCTTGCTCCTGCATCTTCCTCCATATCAAATTCCTTCAAGCCTTCTTCAAACCAAACTCTGCCAAGGATCCATACTATAATGCTCACTCATACTATGCCTGATTGGATTCATGCAGGAAGCCTTCCTAGGAAGTTAGCCAATCTTGGAAGTCCTCTCATTTATTTGTAGATTTTTGGGAATGAACCATGTAAGGCTCTTCTCAATTTAGGTTTTGGTGTTAATTTAAATTCTCATAAGATGTACATTGCCTATAACTTGCCTCCTTTTAAGAAGAGAAACATTAGATTAGAATTGACAAACCATTCCATCACTATACCATTGGGGCTAGTAGAAGGCATTGTAACCATTGTCTGTGGGTGGTCCTATCCTATTGATTTTCTTGGTAATCAAAATGGAGAATTACAAAGGGGACTTCCCAATCATCATGATAAGGGCATGGTTGAGATCTGTTGATGTAAGAATGGGCATCAAAGATCTTTCCATGGACATCTCTAAAGAAAATGCATTTGGAAAGATCAAGAAGAAGAAAGTTCCATGCATCATGTATAGTGATAGTAGGTGCAATTGTGTGTAGAAAATTTGGGTCATCAAGCAAGCATCTATCTCTGCATGCAAGCAATGTGTAATAAAAGCAAAAATTCAAAGGTTTCTATATGTAGCAAGCACAAAATAGTAGGGCAGCCAATGGTTGACTGCGAATTGTAAAAGCAACACACTATGCATGGAACCAACTGAGAGCCTGACATGTGAGTATGTCACAAGCATGGATGAACTCAAGCAAGTTCAGCACCAACTCTCTGATGATACCCACTAGGAAGAGTTGGAAATTCCTAATAAATTTGAGCAAAATCCCTTAGAACTGAAAACGTTACTTTCCAAAATGGAATACATGTTTTTCAAAAATAAGAAGCTAATTATAATTAATGTAAGACTTGCTCCAGAACAAAAAAAGATGTTGTTGAAGGTAGTTGAAAGATGGTCAATAGATTTTACTTGGTCATATCTTGAACTCATGGGGATTGATCCTAGAATATGCTAGCATCGCATCTACACTGACCTAGCCATGAAGCCAAAATGACAATCATAGATGTGACTGAGCCCCAAATTGAAGTAGATCATCAAAGAGGAAATTCAGCAACTCCTCAAGGTGGGGTTCAGCTATTCCATTGAGGTTAGTGAGTGGGTTGACCTCATAATTATGCCAAATAAAGGTGGCAAGTGGTGGGTCTGCACTGATTTCAGGCTATTGAATATGGCAACATTCAAGGATCATTTTCCATTGTCATTTGTTAACTAGGTGCTAGACATAATATTAGGGCATTGCTACTATAGCTTCCTAAATGGTTGCAGTGGCTATAACCAAATTTAAAATATACTATAGGACTAAGCAAAGATAGCATTCACAAGTCCCTGGGGGACTTTTTCATATCATAAGATGTCATTTGATCTATGCAATGCTCCTACCACATTTCAACACTTGGTCTTGAACATCTTTCAATAGCAGATCAGTAGTAACGTGGAAGTCTTCATGAATGACTTCTCCACCTATGGAGATACATTTGAGCAAGCCCTGTATTGCCTTGAGAAAGTGCTAAAATGATGTGTTGAAACTAACTTGCAGCTTAATTGGTAGAAAACTCACTTAATGGTCTAGGAAGGCATTGTACTGGGGCACAAAATGTCACAAGCAGGAATTGAGGTAGACCCTAAAAAAAAGGGTCATCCAAGGAGTAACCAATTAGCTATAAATAGTTAATAGTTATAGATGTTTGGTCATTCTTTGGACACACTGGCTACTCTTGATAATTCATAAATAATTTCTCTAAGATAGCAAAGTCATTGGTGGAGCTAACAAAGAAAAATGCTCCTTTTGTTTGGACTAAAGAATGTGAAAAATTGTTCCAACAACTAAAAGAAAAGCTTGTAGCAACTACAATCCTACAAGCACCTAACTGGTCCAGACCATATCATATCATGACAGATGCATTGAATTATGCTTTGGGAGCAGTGCTGACATAATTAGATGACAAGAAATGTCCATACTACATCCATTGTGTCATTCAAAGCATTATGGGTGCATAATTGAACTACACCATGATAGAGAAAGAATTGATGGTTGTGGTGTTTGCTCTAGAAAAATTTAGGCACTATGTGCTTGGATATAAGGTGTTTTGCACACTAATCACAGTTCCATCCACTTCCTAATGAATAAGCCAATAGTGAGCCCCTGTGTTATCCTGTGGTTGGTGATCTTGCAGGAGTTCGATCTTATGATGCTAGATTAAAAGGACACTAAGAATGTGGTCACTGATCACTTATCTCAATTGTGGTGGGACAACAAAGAGGAAGAAAGCCCATTACTTGATACATTTCCTGATGAGCTCCTCTTTTTTGGGGTAATAACTAAACAAATGCCCAATGAGCCAAAATGGTATGATGGCATTCTCACCTACCTTTTCACTTAGGAGATGCCACAAGAGTTGGACCATCGAAAGAAATAGTCATTTCCTTACCAAGTAAAGCACTTTATGGAGATCAAGAAACACCTCTACAAGGTGTGCGTTGATGATCTAGTTTTTTGATGTATCCCTGATACTAATCAATTGCACATGCTCCAAGATGCTCATGAAGGTCCATGTGAAGGAAATTATGTTGGGAGATGCATGATCATTAAAATCATAATGGCAAGGTACCACTAGCCAACACTCTTTAGGAATGCTCACCATTACATCTGCTCTTGTGAACGATGCCAAAGATATGGTGGAATGACCACTCAAATGGAGGGACCTCAACAATGAATTACACCACTAGAACCATTCAACATTTTAGGCATTAAATTCATGGGTCCCATCATGCCCATGTCAAATGGAAAGGCGTACATCATAGTCACTGTTGACAATTATACGAAATGGGTAGAAGTAATAGCCATCATCGACTATATATCCTCTACTATTGCTCAGTTTGTACAAAAAAATGTTGTAAATAGATTTGGTGTGCCATGTGCATTAATTTCTGACAATGGAACTCATTTTATAGGCACTACTTTTTGGAAGCTCATGCAACACTTGGGGGTTGAACACACATTCATAACACCATACCACCACCAAGCTAATGGTCAAGTTGAGGTTACCAATAGGGAAATCACACAAATACTAACAAGAATTGTTAGCAACTATAGGAAGGATTGGAGCACAAAACTCAACAATGCACTTTGGACCTACACCTCAACTTTGAAACTTCCTATAGGCTACTCTCCCTATAAGCTTGTGTATGGGAAACTACTAATACTTCCCCTTCAATCTAAACTCTGTACACTTTCAACAACTTGTGACCTTGACCTTGACTTGAGTCTAGTCTAAAAAGAAAGACTGATAAATCTCAACCTACTAGATGAAAATCAATTAGTAGCCTTATCATCTAACAAGTTGCACAAGGCTTATAATAAAAAGTGTCATGACCTAAAAATTAGAAAAGTCAAATTTCAACTAGGAGATAAGGTTCTCTACTGGAATCCCACACACATACCTCAACGAACTAAGTTCCAAACATTGTGGGAAGGACCTTACATTATTTATGAGACTTTTTCTTCTGGGGCCATGATGATCTATAAACATGAAAGCCCAAATAAGAAACAACTAGTTAACATTCAATAAATCAAACCTTTCCATGAGCATAAGCTAGCTAACACAACAACAACCTCATCAAATGGAAAACCACACTCCATATTTTGAATCTCCTCCTTTCAACTTAGTCATGGGGGAGATGGCCAAACATGCTAATCATTTAAGTGGCTCCTTAGTTTTTTCACTTTTTTATTTTACACAATTTTCATTTTTTAACTTTTTGTTTTACATAATTTTTTATTTTGCATCTTTTTATTTTTACGTTATTAAGTTTTTCTCATTTTTTTACACCATCATTAGTATATTTGATGTTTCTTGAATATTTTACACTTTCTTTTATATTTTCTTTTATTTTGGTGTGATTTTCTATCTTTTTGTTAATAAAGTATCAGGTACAATGGTAATGTGCTACTTGATGGTGGTATGTACTATTTTTGTTATTTGATTATCAATGTCTAGTTGATAGCTTTGAATTTCATGACTGATAATTCAGACATGGTTTCTTTTTCATGCAATAGGCAGTGAGTCCACAACATCCACCTATCCACAAACTGTATGGTTTTCCTTATATTAGAAATATGCAGTCTCTTTTTCATTTATAAAACTTTAATAAATTTGTGGCTTTGGTAGGTTTCTGGAATTAGGAAGGATTCAAAGATTTGAACAAGGTGTGGCTTCAAGGGGATTTAGTATTCTTTGTGCTTTTCTATTTGCCTAGGTACATGTGTGTTTTCATAGACTTCTTACCATGTCGTACCATCCAATAAAGGAAGTTGAATAAGTTCTTGCATGGTGTGGTTCTCATAAAAAAAATATATGAGAATTCAAAGCACATCCCTTAGACAAAATAAATGGATCTGTCCTTGCATGGTGTGGTTCTCTTCAGAAAAAAAAGAGGAAAAAAGAGAGAGATATGAGGATTCAAAGCACACCCCTTAGAAAAAATAAATGTATGTATCTTTGCATGATGTGGTTTCCATTAAAAAAACAATGGAAATTCAAAGCACACCCCTTAGATAGAATAAATAGACTACAAGCACTAGTTATGAGACTAGTCCCCTTTAACTAAGGTCCTTTTTCACTTCCTACTTCTTCTCTAATAAGAAATAGTGGTTGTTTTGTGGGAGCATTCTTGTGTCTTAGGGGATGGATTGGTCATAGAATGTCAATGCGAAGTCACTGAAAGTGGTTGGTTTTGGTCTGGACTAAGGATGGATCCTATCAAGTCATTTAACCACATAATCCACAAGGGACTTCATGTGACTATAATTAGGAACTCCATTCCACTCTTTCTTATCCATCTATGCTTTTCATGTTTCACCTCATTACTTATTTCATGTTTGGGTTTGATATCCTATTTGATGTGTTGGAATTCTTAGTTAGTTACTTCTAGGTCTTTGTACTTAACCTTCTGTAACCATTAATCATCTAAGGAGCCCATGGAATCTTTGGTTTGAAGTTATGCAAGGGCATAAAAGACCTATGCCTACTTTGGGGAGGACCCACTTGCATATCTTTTGGTTGGGTTAGTTAAGTTCTTTACCCTTAGACACTCCTACAATCAAATTCTTTTATTTACCCCATCAATGACATCCAATTGTACATAGCTTCACAATAGTTTTCAGTGAATTCTTCTTTTCATTGTTGTGAATTTTTATACCCTGTTCAAATATTTCCTCATATAGAAATTTTTTCAAATTTAATGGACCACTTAATTTAACTAATCCGATCTATCAGCCTTCCCATTAACACTACCAAAGAAACCAATCTACCATAATCACAACTTAGCCAAGTGTAACCATTGATAAGACAAGGCATGTAACCACTATGTATTATACATTATACTAATATTTGATCTTGTTGTGATTGCGATGGGAAGCATGGACTAGAAGTGGAATTATCTTCACCAAGGATGATATAGCAATACCATAGAATGAGAACTATTCATGATCACTAGATCTTTTCCCTCTCTCTCTCTCTCTCTCTCTTTCATTCTTCTACTACTAATACATGTTGGATGTTAGTGTTATCCAGGGTGTTCACTTCTCTTATCATAAACACACAATGTTGTAAAAATTGTAATTCCATACACTTGAGCACTCAAAGTCTATGTCTATTTCATTTGAGTTAGTTTGTAATGTCAATTAATAAGCCCATACCTACCCAATATGTTATGTTGTAAAGAACTTGTTCCTCCTCTTCTTCACTCGAGGATGAGTTTTCATTTAGTTGTGGGGGTACGATGAACACTGTTTCCTATGGCTGTGACATTAGGGTTATGATGTTGCATTGGGGCATATATCCTAGCTTATAAATATAATGCCTGGGTTTTCGATTTTGGCATAGTTTTAGTTTTTTGGTCATTTTCATAGTTAGAGTAGCAAAGCTCTTACTGTTTATTTTACTCAAAGTTAGAATATTTTCTAAGTGCCTGTAGAAGGAATCTAACTGTGTACAATTCTTTGTTCAAGAATTGATGTACCTAAGCATGGCAGTGTGATGGGAATAAAACGAACTCTTTTGACAATCCTTGCAGCATTGAGAATAGCTTAATATTTTCTTTAATGCATTTTACTTTCTTATTCTTTATTTTAATGCATTTGATTAAGCAATTTATTTCTAGTCGTTAATGAACACAAGAATGACCACTTCAAGCATTCATATAGTACTTGGTAACCCAACAGTGCTATATGTGTTCAGGAAAGTGGGACGGTTACTTGTGTTAGGCTAGCTAGGAAATAGGCAAATTAGTTTTAATCCAATCTACTCTTTATATTTGTTGTAGGTGATTACCTCCATAAAATATAAAATGACAGTAATTCATATAACTCAATTACACTTAAACTATATCCTTGAGCCTCACAAGTGTAGTTGGGAAGATAATGAACATTCTCAACATCATTTCACTTCCTAGAGAAACTAGTGTATGAGATAAATATAGGTACATGAAATTTGATGAGATCAAGCATAATGCCTTAGTAATTCGTATGGTTGGGCATAGGGGTACCTTGCCACTCATCATGCAATAATGGGTAGATATTATTCATTGCTACATAGGTGCCCATGCCATGGATTTTCATCAAAGGAACAACTCAGATACATTGTATATTGGCTACGAAGGAAAACTAGAGAGATCCTTTGGATTTACGCCTAATGAAGGTTATCAGAAATTACTGCACATCAAATTCAAATACTAATCAATCAAGTGGAAAAAGAGGAAGGTGAGCTTAATAAGAGAGAATTAGTTGAAGAGTACAACAAACATCCATCAATCCAAAAGAGGGATGCACTAGTATGTGAAACACAAGAGGACGAAACCTTGGACCAGGCCATTTAGCAAAGACTCTACCTATTCAAAAATTAGTTAATGATATAGTAGCCAAGGTAGAGAGGGTCTAGGATTTAGTGGACAAAAAATTCACTGCAACTTTAAAGATCATAGAGGAAAAGATTGAATAAGCACTAAAAAGGGGCAAGAAAAAGAATAAGAAGAAAGATTATGGACAAAATAGTTACAAGCATAAAGGAAAAGTTCCTGCCATTGAAGGGTACACTGACTCTAGCTTAGAGAAAGATGAAGGATGCAAGGTATTCCAATATGAGCATCCTAAGGGATGTTGTCCTATTATGGCTCACTTGCAAGAGTCTGGGGTATATGCACTCAATTCAAGCTTTATCAAAAAGCAAGGATCTAGAAGACTTCCTTATCCTTAAGGTAATATCAAGTAACCTTTTCAACCAACCTATTACCCAAGTGGAGCCTCCCCTCAACCACAAGAGAAATACCAATAGTATGACAACAACCATAGACATGATCCATGCCATTGCCAAGGCAATAGTATCCATATCAACAACATGATCCTTATGAATACTATGTCCAATGTCCAATCTCACCAATAAATGTAGCTATTCAAACCCTCCCATACTATCCAACAGAATACCACAGATCAGTACACCAAGGACTAATCCCAACTTATATGTGCATCCACCAAGAGCTGGTCCTTCTAACCAACACTTAAATCCTCTACCACCAATGCCATCTCATATTATGTGAGGGGGAATTGCCATCACAACCCTGGTAGAAAAGTGCTACAAGGGTAGTTAATATGCATGAGGAAATGGTTACTTATGAGTCTTAACCCAGGAAATGATTGTTCTTCAAAACAAGTCCAAAAAAGACTTAGCGAATAGGAAACATGCCTAATTCCATCCCATCTACATCAAGTCCTTCTCAACATAGTAAGCTTCCAACTTTATCAAGTTCAAATGTCACAATTTCATGCTCACACACATAATAACTCATTGGATCAAGGCAAGGGCTCTTCCACAAAAGAGAAGTAGTCCAAGAAGTCCCTTGATTTATCTCCAAATAGTAAGACATAAACCGTGCAAGGTTCTATTGGATTCTAGGTTTGGAGAAAATCTAATATCTCAAGACATGTATCAAGCCTAGAACCTACCACCAGTAAATAAAAGTAACATTTATCTAGAGCTTGCAGACTAGTCAATCATAGTTCCACTTGGACAAATGGATGATGTGATTACCACCATCAATGGCTAGTCTTATCCTACCAATTTTCTAGTTATTCACATGGGGAAAAACAAGGGAGAATTCCCAATTATCATGGGAAGAGCTTAGCTTAGCACCATGGATGCTAAGCTTGGAATCCACAATTTGTCCATGGAAATTTCCAAGGAAGATGAGGCTAGAATCATAAAAAGATGAAGAGTTCCATGTATCACATACAATGTAATGGGTGCAATTGCATGCAAAGAATTTTGGCAATAAAATGAGAGGAGACTAAGGCATACAATCAATGTGTAGAAATAAGATGTATGAAAAATTGTTTATATACAACAGACACCCAATAAGAGGACACCTAATGGCTAATTACAAGTGAAGAAACTCAACCTAACAAGTACATGGAACTAGAAGAACAAATCATTAGTACTTATGTTGTAGAAATAGATAAGTTGGAATAGCTAAGGAAAAGACACTCTTACCCTCAGAATAATTAGGAGGAAGAAATAGACTAGGGACACTTGAAGATCCCCAACACAATGGAACCAAAACTACTAGAATTGAAAGCCCTACTAGCAATGTTGGAATATGTATTTCTAAATAACAAGAAGTTGGTAATTATCAATGCCAACCAAGACAAAGAGAAAAAAGAGAAGCTACTAGAAGTGCTCAAAAAATGGCCTACAGTGTTCTCATGGTCTTATGATGAGATCACAAGAATTAATCTATGAATTTTTCAACACTGGATCTACAGTAATCCTGCAATCAAACCAAAACACCAACATCAATGAAGGCTTAATCCTAAACTCAAGGAAGTAGTTAAGCAAGAATTGGAAAAGTTTCTAAAGGTTGAATTCATTTATCCAATTTTAGATAGTAAATGGATCAGTCCTTTGGTAATAGTTCCAAAAATGGAAGGCAAATGGTGCATCTACATCAACTTCTAACTATTAAATTTAGCCACATTCAAGGATCACTTCTCCTTGACATTTGTTAACTAAGTCCTTGATACAATTTCAGAACATGAGTATTATAGTTTTCTAGATGGGTACAATAGATACAATCAAATCTGCATTGCACCTGAAGACCAAGAGTCAAACACCATAAAATTTTGGGTCTCAACGTCTCGACTACAAATTTTGCTAAGTGTCAAAATGGTGGCACTTTGCCTAGATTTTTCGAAGTGTTGAGCATAGTCAGCTTCAACAACCAATCTATTGCAATTTTGGCTAAGTGTTCAAACAAGGTAAAAATTTGCAAAATTCTTTCTAAGTGTTGTGCTACACTCTCATTGCTCCTACTACTCTCTAGAGCATAGCTAGCATGGAACACTAGTTTGCAAATTTTTTTCTAACTACTAAGTTACACATCCTACGCATAACACTGGGCAAGTGTAGCAAGTTGTAGAAACTTTTCTAGGTGTTGTGCTATGCTCCCATTGCCCCTGCTATGCTCTAGAGCGTAGCTAGTGTAGCCAACACCTCAATGGATAGTTTTACCTAAGTGTCAAGATAGAAGCTATCAAGCTAGCTCAGCATGGAAGAGGCATTTGGAAAATTTTCTAACTCCTGAGGTTACCTCTCCTACTATGCTTTAGAGCGTAGCTAGTGTAACAAGAATAAGGATTGCAATTTTTACCAAATTCTTCTAATTGTCCATGCAACACCTTGTTCCCAAGTAGCATCCTATGTCTTGCATGTAACATGGGGCAAGAGTAGTAGCCAGAGTTAGAGAAATTTTTGAAATTTTTTTGGTCACCTCTAGACTTAGAAAATTTTCTAAATTTTTCTTGTAGTCCCACCTACCGCACTGCCATGTGGCATCCAATCCATCTTTTTTGCTAACCCTAGCCCTATAAATACCCCTATGCCCCAATGTTTTAGGGATAGGCTTCCATTTTTCACTAGTTGGCTAGTTGGCACTTAGCTCCATGGGAAAACAAGACCCAAAGCATATCACATCGATAAAGAGGCATCCCTACACTACATAGTACATCATAGCCTCATTGCAACCCTACATTTCATGGTACACCATAACCCCATTGCAGCCTTGCATCACATGGTACATCATAGCCCCATTGCAACCCTGCAAAACACAACATGGTACACCACGGTGGCCAACTTGGCAGGCATAGTTCATCATAACGAGCACCAAACTTCATAGCTTGACATCATCAAGACTATGAATATGCTCCCACTATGCCTGTTATACACTGTGTACCTTCTGAGACCCTTTTGGAGTTAACTACACTCTCATTTGGGGCAATGTTCCATTTCTCTCTCCTATTTCTAGCATTTTATTACATTTTTCTTACATCTTTTTGCACTTTTTCACACTTTTTCATGCTATAATATGCTTGGGCGGTAGTCTCTACTAGTTGACACCCTCATTTTGATTAAAACCCTTGGCTTCACTCACCCCCATTCTATGGCTATGCTCTACACATAGCACCACGAAGCATCACTTTAACACTTGGTACCATTTCATGTTGCTTGCATTAGCATTTTGGCTAACCACACCACCTCTCAATTGCACCCACTATCCCAATTGCAACCACCAAAGTCCCTATTCAATTGACAAATCGTTTAGGGTGCTCCACCTCCATTTTCAGAAAGGGCCTCATGTGCAGGCAAGGTTAAGGCTATGTGTCCGTTGACCACTCGGTGTTCCAACTATCGACATTTTTGATCATTACAAAGAGAAAACCACATTCACCAATCCATGGGGAACATTTTCTTACAAACAGATGCCCTTCAGTCTTTGCATTGCACTAGTAACCTTCTAGAGACTAGTCTTAAGCATCTTGTGAAAGTAGATAAATAATGGTGTTGAAGTCTTTATGGACGATTTTTCCATGTTTGGGCTAGACTTCAAAAAAGCACTAGGCTGGTTAGAGAAAGTACTTAAAATATGTATTGAAACTAATCTAAATCTAAACTGGCAAAAGAGCCATCTCATGATCCAGAAAGGCATAGTGCTAGGACATAAAATCTCCCACAAGGATATAGAGGTAGATTCTAAAAAAATTAAAATCATTCAAAACATCACTCAATGGTCACGAATAGTGAAAGATGTAATATTCTTTCTAGGCCATATGGAATACTATAGGAGGTTCATCAAAACATTTACAAAGATAGCCAAATCACTCGTAGAACTCACAAAGAAGGATGCAACCTTTGAGTGGATTAAGTCATGTGAAAAGGCATTCAAAGTCCTAAAGTAGAAGCTAGTTGAGATACCAATCCTTCAAGTTCCAAATTGTTCAAGGCCTTTTCATATCATGATTGATGCCTTCAACTATGCACTTGGTGTAATATTGACACAACTTGATGATCAAAAGAGACCTTACTACATACACTATGCCAACAAGAGCATCACAAGAGCACAATGAAAATACACTACCACTGAAAAGAGCTAATGGTTGTGGTGTACATGTTTAAAAAATTCTAACATTATGTGCTCGATTATCACGTCTACATCCATGGTGATCATAGTGCTATTTGATTTTTGATGAACAAGCCAACAATTAGTCCTAGAGTGATAAGATGACTTGTGATTCTTCAAGAGTTTGACATCACAATGATTGATAAGAAAGAAATAGAAAACATAGTATCTGATCATTTATCAAGGTTGAAATGGGATTTAGACAATCAAGTGAAGCCTTTATCAGATCAATTTCCTAATGAGAATCTATTTACTAAAACAGTAAAGGCTATAGATTCAATAGGAAAGCCATGGTTCATAGAGTACCTGACTTATCTCACAACACAAGAGCTTCTTGTTGAATGGAGTAGAAAATAATAAGAACAATTCCTTCATAGAGCCAAACAGTACATAAAAATCAATGGAAACCTATACAAGATCTATGCATGTGGGCTTGTTAGATGGTGTGTGCTAGATCATGACCAAAATAGAGCTTTACAAGATGTCCATGAAGGCCCATGTGGTGGCCACTATGCCAAGCATAGAACAAAACTTAAAACTATTGATGGCATGCTAATTTTGGCCTACTCTATTCAAAGATGTCCACATGTTTGCATAATCTTGTAAATGTTGCCAAAGGGATGGAGGAACTATGGCCAAATATGAAGGCCCACAACACTGGATAATGCCATTAGAGCCTTTTGATATTTGGGGAATTGATTTTATGGGTTCCATTCAACCAATGTCAAATGGAAAAGCATACATTATTGTGACTCACTATTATTACACAAAGTGGATAGAGGCAACAATAGCAAAAGACTACATAGCAAAAACAACTGCCAAGTTTTTTCAACAACATGTGGTAAACCAATTTAGAATACCTAGAATGCTAATATTAGATAATGGAACCCACTTCACCAGTACTAACTTTAAGAAACTCATGCAACAACTTGGGGTTAATTATAAACTAACAACACCATATCATCCCCAAGCAAATAGTTAAGCTGAAGTCACTAATGAAAAAATTACTAGAATACTCACTAGGATGGTTAGTAGATTTAGATGAGATTGGAATACAAAATTAAGTAATGCTCTATGGGCCTATAGGACATCTTGGAAACTACCTATTGGGTGCACCCCATATGAGTTAGTCTATGGCAAGTTGCCAATGCTTCCAATCTAGGCAAAGCTTCACACCTTAGCTGCTACCAACGAATTTGACCTTGATTTGAGTTTAGGCCAAAAAGAACGTCTAATGAATTTGAATGTTTTAGATGAGAATTGGCTAGTAGCACTCATGGGTAATGAAGTCCATAAACAATATTCCAAACTTAGGCATGATTCATAGATAAGGAATGTAACCATAGAATTGGGTGACAAGGTCCTTTATTATAATCCAAGTCATTTACCCCATAAAGATAAATTTTAGATACTTTGAAAAGGACCATACATTGTGCACGCCACTTATCCATATAGTGCCTTGCTTATCCACTACCCATCTAGCCCACATAAGCTTATCTTTGTTAATATTCAATAAATCAAACCATATTATGAATATTCAAAGGAGTCTATCCAACCTATTCACCAATCTTCCATTTGTTCTATCTTCCATTTACCTAATCTTCGTAATAGTCATGGGGGTGTCCATCTAAACCTATAGGTACCTTATTGAATTTTTCATTTTCTTTCATTTTTCACATTCTTTAATACTTTTTTATTCTTTGATACTTTTCATTTATTAAATTTCTAACATTCTTTGATATCTCTTTCAATTCTTTAATGTTTTTCATTCTTTAATATGTTTTCTTTCTTTAAACTTTTCACAGTTCTTACCATCTTTTTCAATTCTTTTGTACTTTGTTACAAATCCTTTGNATTCTTTAAAATTTTCACAGTTCTTACCATCTTTTTCAATTCTTTTGTACTTTGTTACAAATCCTTTGTAAATAATTTGTAATATTAATAAGACACATTGAATAAAGGCAAGATTTAGTCCAATAAGGTGAAGATTTCTCTATGTTATCAAGTCATAAGAAACTAATTATTTGAATACTAAGCCCACATAATCTATCCATCCATTCCATTAATAAGAGGTTCTTACNCAACTAATTATTTGAATACTGAGCCCACATAATCTATCCATCCATTCCATTAATAAGAGGTTCTTACCATGGCTATAATGATATTCTTTTCCATCATACAACTAAAGAAAAATCGATGATCATTATGCCTGGACAGAAAAGTAAAGAACCAAGTGAGAATGAAAAGGATGTGATATCAAGGGGATTTGTGGATTATTTTAATTATTATTGTAAGTTCTATCATGTTGCTAAGGTTGTATTATATTCTTGTAGATTTAACGAAAAATGGGAGTACGAGTGAAATAAGAGCTACCTCAAACAAGTTGACACAAATAAAAATAAAAGTGCACAAAATAAATTTCTCAAGGTCCCACTAGAAAGACATGTTACCCATGCTTGAAGGTAGGCAACTTCTTAGAAATCTAAAAAATAAAAATAAAGTGCAATGACTAAAACTCCTCCCTTGGACAATACGTCAAGTGATAATACTCCTTACAACATTGATAGTCTTATGATTATAATTCCAATAGATGAAATGATGTGATGTCACTGGAATGTGGTTTGGACTTGTTTTGAATCTTGGACAGAAAGGCTAGTGATTACTTTAATCACTAATAAAACATAAGAATTCATTATGCTTATGGTAATACACCTCACATCCTGATTTCTACAATCCCTTCTATCTCCATCTCATCTCACTATTTGAATAGTCATAACTCGTGGTTTTGTGTAACATAGTGTTATTTTTCTAATTTGGCGGTGCTAACATGTGTNCAAAAATAAAAATTCATTACACTTCTTAACCATCTAATGAACTTTCATAGCCTAAGATTCCTTCTTTATGAACTTCCAATGACAATTTTTTTGATAAAAATACACATATTGCCATTATCCAAACCCTCTGAGCAACCCTAAAACCTTCCAAATGTCTAGAAGAATCAATTTTTCCCATCAACCATTCATGAAAAATGAAAATTTTAGGGCTCCAATATTGGGTTTGCACTGATATCGAATCCCTGATGTTAGGCCCCACAAAACCTTTATATATCGATGAACACTTGGAATAATTTTCATTATTTTTTATTTGAGCCAAAATAGATTTTTTGGATTTTCTTTTCTAATCTAAGCTCTAACCTCCCAGCTTTCCCAAGCAATAACTTGACTATTATTGCTCCAATTTTTGTGCTTTTAAAATCAATTTGATCATAGAGTGCTCAACTTGGTTATGGGGGTGCTAGTGAAAATTCAAACGTTCGAAAGGTATTTTAAGGTATGTGTTAAATAAAAACTAAAATTTTTAAGTAATAATCATATATATTAATGCTAAAACACTCAAATAATGTTCTTAAGGAACCATAACTATCATCATGAGTCATACATAAGAACAAATTAGACAATTGTGAAGGGTTATAAAAAGATTAATACCAATGGGATTACTTTTTGAAAAAAATTTCCAACTTTGAAATCATAAACTAAGAAATTAATGAAACCAAGAGTATGAGTAAGGTATGAAACTGTTAAGAATAAATGTGAATACCTTATTAATTTTTAATTCTTAATGATTGTAGATAGTCCTAAAGAGAGGAGCACAAGGAAGACCCTCACAAAGAGCAAGAAAACAACCAAGAGGTTAAGGTAGAGGCCGAACCAAAGGACAAGAACCAAAACATGAGGAGTATGAAGCCCAATCATTTAGCATTCATCAAGACACTCCTGCTACAAGGAAATTAACCAAAGGAGAGGTAGAAGAACCATAAGTTCCAGGACAACATCTCATGTTATCCCAAGATTACTTTCAAGCCACCCAAGAAAGATCCATCCTAACCATAGTCATTGTGGAGATGAGCTTTGGCCCATTCATGGAATTTGTTCCTAAAGCAATAAGGATGCAACTCCAAGCATCACCACTATGACTGACATTATCATAGAATGGTGAATGGTACCTTGCAAAGACTTATTACTTTTGGCAAAACAACGAAGATGAAACTATTGTCAACATTTCAGGAGTCTTACTTTCATTCTCGATAAAGGTAATTGTAGAAGCTCTAAATATACCCAATGAAGGAGCAAGGTTAGCACATCTGTCCACCTGATCTGATCTTGAAACTAAAAGGATATGGCTAAAATGGGCTCATGGAAAAGAAGATAAAGGCTATAATGAATTAACTCTAGAGGAAAGAATTTACTTCAAAATTAGCACCTATCACTTGTTTCCAACCAAAGGACTTAATGGATTATCTACTTATGCACCTATAGGAAGTGTGATCCTTATGGGCAAGTAGAATGACAACCTTGCACAACTCTATTTTATGGAAATCCAAAGGTAGTTTGAAAAGAGAAAGGAAGGGAAACCAACACTTCCATTTTCTTGCCTTATCAAGAAGCTATGCAAGCAATCCAAAATCCTAGAATACACTAATGATGTTCCTAGGAGAGCCAAAAATTCTTCATTTACTAAGTTTCTCAAACTAGCACCACCAAGAAAAGATCATGGTGAGGAGAAAGAGCAATAATAACAACAACAGCAAGCAGGGCCTAGTGGTCAACAACACCAACAACAAAAAAAAAGAACAAAAAGTTCCACCATCATCACCATAAGATTATAGATTGTTGACAAGCCATCTATAGCATATTATAGAAACAATCAACTAGGGAACAAGGGAGGAGGCTAATCTTTAAAGAGTTATCAACAATGCCATCTAGCCCATAGTTTTAACTAATCTAAAAAGTGGACAAATTTCATTATAGTTACGAGGAGAGGTACAAGGGTCAAAATAGGTCTCTAGAAACACTGCATTATTCCAAGTGGTGCTAGAGACTGAAGAAGGAGCCACAGTAGTGGTAATGCAATACCAAGATGTAGGTAGTATAGCAGAGGTGATCACTAATCAAATCAAGGAATCCTTCAATGTACTTGTTGTATCACCAGTGGATCTAACTAGAGCCAGAGATGCTCAAATGTTAGTTAGAACCTCAATGACTCCTACTGATCATGAGGATGTGCTTGATAGACTATTGTAGATTGGACATGTCATGACAACACTTTTTGACATCCCCAAGGATGTCACTATAGTACAGTCTAAGCTCATCACTACCAAAGGAAAACTAGTCATGGTATAGACCAAGGTGGAGCATGCAAATGCAGAAATTATAAAAGTACAAGAAGAGCTTGAAGCCCTAAGAGCTGAATGAAGAGATCTAATGCAATTCATTGTACTTGACTAGATCAAGCAATTTAGAACAAAGAAGATCATAGCTTGATCAAGTAGAACAAATAGTTTGCAACTAAGAGGTGGAAAGTGGTATGGAATGCCTTAATAGATGAAGCACAAACATATGCACATGTGAAGGCACTTACTGTAATACAAGAGGAAAAAAAACAAAAAAGATTTTGAAGAGCATCCACCAGTTAAGAGAACAATTGGTGAGGGTCAACCATGATATGAGCTACCTCACAAGAGAAAATAGAACCCTTTCTATGAAGGAGGTATGTGTCATTCAACAAAAATCAGCCATTAAAATTAATGTGTGGTAAAATGAGGTAAAGAAGCATGAGAGGCTTATGGAACACTTCCGTGACCAAGTGGACATGTACAAGTAGATAATCGAGAAAGAAATCTAGATGGCAAAGGTCAAAATCAACACAATTTCAGCACAAAATCTTGATTGGCAACCCATCTTGAATAGTTATGCCCTTGTCCACCAAACGAGAGTGAAAAACAAAGAATTATAGATTGAGGACTTAAAAGAGAACATGAGGTTAACTAACCTTCATTATGCTAACTTGGCCATGTTAATAGCAAGCAAGCCCAAAAATGAGCTAGAACAGCAAGTAGTGGCCACATATGCACTATATGAGAAAGAGTTTGCAAATCGTGAGGATGCCCTACAGAAAATTCAAGTGACAAACTTCAAACTGGAAGTAGTAAAGGCTGACTACCATGGGCAAAAAGATGTAGTACCAAATATGGCTAGAAGATTAATAGAAAACCATGAATTAGAAGAGAAGGCTGAAGCATTTAAAGAGGAGAAGAGGTAGTTCGTAGCTTGGTATGTTAAAGCAAACTAGATGTTTCCACATATGCCATGTCCATGGAACATACCAATTCTATTAAACATTGGTTCATCAGCATGGATAGTTCATAATCCTAGAATGAAAGAAGAAAAACTTCAGATGCTCCTAAATTGATACAAATTTTAAAAAGCCTGAGGATAAAGGGAAGCAACTAATGGAAGAGCCACCACCACCACCTAGAACCACATAAGTCTACATCCAGCTTCACTAGATTTTGTTTTTTGTTTTGCAAAGTTATCATGATTAGTGTTATTTTTATAAACTCCATTGCGGCATTAGAGAGTCATGTATATAGTGTTTAGTGTCATGTGAATCTACCTCCCAATTTTATAAGGAGCTCTATCCTCAGTTTTTTTTAACTCAAGGATGAGTTTTCAATCAGTCATGGGGGTATGATAAATTGAAATTTTATCAGCAACAATATTGGGCATCCAATATTGGAGCTGCGATATTGAATCCTTGATATCAAGGCACAAGATATGATGTCATGTATCCAATATCATGGACACATGTAGGCCTATAAATATGAAACTTAGGTGCATAGTTCAACAATAGTTTCATTCCAACTTAGCAAAATTCTGTCAGTTTATTTTCTTGATTTTAGCACCTAGCACTTAGGAGTGTATGCCTATAGTGTAATGTTTAGCAATTAAAAAAATTCTTTATTCAAGTGGAATGTACTTGGACTTGTTTCATGATCAAAAATAAAGATCAAGATTACTTTGCATCATTATAGCATCACTTAGATTTCTTATTGTTTACTTAGAATAATGTTTATTGCTTTTACTTAGCTTACTAATTACTTCTTTCCTAGTTACTGTTTACTTTTACATAAACTTTACTCTTTCGATTATTAAGTGAAATAGATATGAGTAATTCTAAGCATTAAGTGTGATCATTTGATAACCAGTGGTATTATCACTTGGTTTTCCTAGTAGCAGAATACTTGGTANACGTTCTTAATGCTCATTTCACTTCCTAGAAGAACTAGTGCACTGGAGAACTATAGGTCCACAGAATTCAACCAGATTTCACGTTAATTCCTTAGTGATTCATATGGTTGGACATAGGGGTACCTTGCCACTCATCAATGTTGTACAGGNATGATTTAAGATCTAATTCATTTATTTCATAGCTAGCCTAACACAAGTACCCATCCCACTTTCTTGGACACATCCTAACACCATATAATGTTGTTGGGCTACTAAACGTTAAGCGTTGCTAGGTTACCAAGCACTATATGTATGGTTGAAGTGGTTGTGCTTGTGCTCAATAACAACTGGGAATTAATTGCTTAATTTAAATATTTTAAAGTAAAGTACAACATTAATCTATTCTCAGTGCTACAAGGATTATCAAAAGAGTTTCTTTTTATTCCCATCACACTGCTATGCTTAGGCACATCAGTGTTTGAACAAAGATTCGTACACACTTAGACTCCTACTACGAGCACTCAGAAAATATTCTAACTCTGGGAAAACAAACTGCAAGAGCTTCACTATCTATGACAAAAACTATATGGAAATCATGAGCCTAAGAGCTATATTTATAGGCTAATGTATACCTTGTGATATCGGATATCTGACATTATGTCTAGGCTCTGACATCAAATACCTGACATCGAGGTTCCAACATTAGATACCTAATATCGGAGCATGTGAAAAATGTGATTCATCATACCCCCATGGCTAAATGAAAACTCATCCTTGAGTATAGAAGAGGAGGAACAAGTTCCTTGAAAAATATTGGGTAGGCATGGGATTATTGACTACCATACAAACTGACTAGATGGAAAAAATAGACTCTAAGTGCCCAAGTATATAGAGTTACAATCTTTATAAAATTGGATGTTCATGATAAGAGAAGTGAACACCCTAGATAAAACTAACATCCAACACCTTTTACTAACTAAAGAGTGAGAGAGAAGAACCAATGATCATGAATAGTCCTCATCATGTGGTGTGGCTACATCATCCTTGGTGAAGATAGTCCCACTTCCAATCCACGCTTCCCATTGCAATCACAATAGAATCATGTAACACATAGTTGTTAATTACCTTGTCTCATGAGTGGTTACACTCAACTAGGTTGTGATTGTGGTAGATTAATTTATTCAATAGTATTAGCAAGAAGGTTGACAAATAGGGTAAAATAGATAAGTAGTCCATTAAATTTGAAAAAGTTCTACACAAGGAAATATTTGAAGAGGGTGTAAGAATTTACAACAATAAAAAGGAAAGTTCACTAAAAAATGTTATGAAGATGTGCACAATTAGATGTCATTGATGAGGTAAACAAAAGGATTTGATTGTAAAAGTATTTAAGAATAAAGAACTTAACTAATCCAACCAAAAGATATGCAAGTGGGTCCTCCCCAAAGTAGGCACAAGCCTTTTATTCCCTTGCATAACTTCAAACCAAAGAGTCCATGGGTTCCGTGGATGATTAATGGTTATGGAAGGTTAAGTAAAAAAATATGAAAGAAACTACTTAAGAATTTTGACACATCAAACCAAGACATAAAATAGGAACATGAAATCAGTAGTGAGGTAAAACATGGAAAGCATAGATGGATGAGAGAGAGTGGAATGGAGTTCCTAATTAAGGTCACATGAAGTCCCTTGTGAATTTTATAGTTAAATGACTTGATAAGGTGCATCATTAATCTAGAACAAAACCAACCATGTTCAATGACTTCACATTGCCATTCTAAGAACAGTCCATCCTCCTAAGACATAAAAGTACTCCCACAGAACAATCGCCATTCCTTACTAAAAAAGAAAAGAGAAGTAAGAAGTGAGGAAGGTCCTTAGTTAGAGTGGAAGTTTGAGCATGGGTAACATGTCTTTCTAGTCCCATAACTAGTGCTTATAGCCTATTTATTTTCTCTAAGGGGTGTGCTCTGAATTCCCATCAATTTTTTTTTGATAATGAGAACTGTTGGCACATTTTGGCCATTTCATGGAATAGGTTGACATGGTTAAAATTGGTTAAGAGTTTTTTGGAGAAGTGGCAAAAAGTTTAGTTCGAGAGGAAAAGGAATAAGTTAACAACAACATTATTTTAATTTAAGAAAAATAATATAGAAGCACCATTCCTATAGTTAGCTTATATAAATATATTATGATACATTGGGCTTTATAGATGAATATCCTAATAACCTCAATGCCTGCTTTCCATCTCTATCACAACTAACAAAAGTCTAGCGGGATTATGGAGGAAGTCCAATTTTTATATCATTTATATGATATGAATATGTAGAAAATAAAAGAGCCTCTCAAGTAAAATTGATTTTGTATCCATTTCATTTCAGAAAAGCATATCTTTGCAGCAATGCAAATTTGGCAGTCCGGTGCAGGGTAAAGTTATTTCTCCCATGAATCGTCTAAAATTTCATGGCTGTAGTAGACTTCCATACTTGAAATATTGCCACACGGCCATCAAGTTTATATCTACACTAATTAAACAGGAAATTAATGTAAGAAATATAAGCATGCAGAGGTAAAAAAAACTGAAACAACGATGTTTGTGAAGCAATAGTTTTCTGCATTTGGCTATTGCATCAGTGGTAGCTGTTGTATCATTGTTGGAAGGCCAGATAAAGACAAGGAGTAGAAAAAAATAGAACAAAGCTAGGTGGGCAGCAGGCATGGAAAAATTGTAGGCCATGTGGTGCTTATCGCGGCGTAGCCGGGCACCAGAAAATCCACCATTGTCATGGGCATGGCCAAGTCCCTGGGTGATGAGACCCCCTTTTCCATGATGGCTGGTAGTGAGAGATGAGCAAAATCGAAACCCTCACTCAGGCCTTCTGCAAGGCCATCAACGTCTAAATCCACACATACCATACATGGAAAATAGAGTCATGTTTCATTGAAACCCCATTCTCATTACCAAATTTTCTTGCTCTTGTTGATGACACTAAGGCATCTCCATCAAATAAAACTACCCCCCTTCTCCAGCATATCACATGCCCAGCCCATTTTCTTATACTCACTTCTCTACTCATCCATTCAATCCTTTCTTTTCAACATCGCATACCCTTCTTTCTGCGAATGAACTATTCCACTCCTTGCTTGGAAAGTTATGACGAGAGACGACCACCAAGCCGCTACATCAGCGAGCTATTGTTCTGTGTGATAGTCCACGACATGCAGCTGAGGTGTGATTGTGTCATCATCACACCATCAAACCCTATTGACCTCTATGCTATTTCACAAATTTCGTTGGCAACGTGCAGGAATACATTTTGGTTGCTACGTTTTGGTTCTGTCTCATTGCTTGAACAGCTTCCCAACGTGCACATTCGAAGGGGTGTAACAACTTCCAATTATCACCGAATGATTTTCCAAAGGGTTTTGATGCAGATACTGTTATTAGAATTACTTTGACTAATATGCATTTCAAATGCAGGGATATGTACGAAGTTAGGAAACTACTTCCAGAGAAGACTTCGCAATGATGAACCTGCAAATAACCTTATCAAAAATAGTAGCAGTGCTCGACGTCGAGACATTCGTCATTGCCATACCAATCCACTAAACGTGGCAACAAAGACACGAAGACACAATAAGACAGGTGTACAACTAAATCTGTAGAACCAAAAGATATTTTAGCCAATGCCGATAAATCAAAATTGCAATTTATTCATCGATGAAGACAAATACAAAACCCGAACTCATGGAATTGGAGTCACAGAAATAAAATTTCAACTTCACATGATCTAATGGTAAAAAGATAATTTCAGCAATTTCTCACATACGATAATGGTATGGAGCCCTTGTTAAAGACCTAGCCTTAATTTAATTATCTCAAGTGAATTACTAAGGCTTTATACACAGCGGGTAATTAAAATCATAGAATAACAATTGAATGAAGCCCCTATAGTATGAAGACCTTGGCTTTAATTTTTAATTGAGATTTATGAAAGAAATATTTGTAAAATGTGTAAAGACACATGTCAATATTAGCATGATTTTCTCCTAACTTCCCAACTTCCTAGCTTGTTGGGCAAGTAAGATTTTCTAGCTTGTTGGACAAGTAAGACCTCCTAACTCGTTGGGAAAGTAAATAACTTCCTTACTTGAGAGAAAAGTTAGCTAAGATATTTTAGAATCTAACTACTTTTTGAAATCTATAAAAAGGCTTCAGGGGTTAGAAGACATAACACACTTGGGGACTACTAGCTCTCACTTCGGGATCACTCACTTTGGCTCTTGGGAAGAGCATTTGTAAAGAAGAAATTATGAAAGATTTCTTGTAAGATGACTTGCTAAAGAAAAGATTTCAGCCTCTTTTTCATAGTCCTATGAGTTATGCTTATTATTTTTATTTTGTTTAAATTGTTTAGCTAGTGGTTTAAATAGTATCATGCTTGGCAAGTAATTTTGGGATTTTTAGATTGCTCTTTTAGTTCTTGTTTCATAATAGAAGATTTCTATTAAAATTTTACCATAGAAGCACTTGTTTTTAAAAGCCTTAAGAGAATTTTAGTAGTGAATTTTATTATTATGCAATGTATAAGAACCACTATTGAGATTGTTATAAGAGAGCCTCTGCATGTAGTCAAGCCGTTCAACGATTCAATAGTCAAGAGGGTTCAGAAAATCTTTGGTATTTTGATGGGACCAGAATAGCTTTCTTTTATCTTTAAAGTGAATATCCATGGTATTTCAATCAGAAATTTTTAAGTGTTTTGAAGGTTCTGTTGAATGCAATTGTTGACATCCATTATCTAGCCAAAATGGAGTCTCATACGTGATAGTTTATGCAGAAATTTTTTGGGTAGCATAGTAGGATTGTCTTGAAGAAATTGCTTATTTGAGCCTTGGAAGTTTGAACAATTCGTAGTTATTGAATTTGGGATAGCTTTATTGTGAAGTGTTTACTCGTATCATTTTACCTTGTTTAAACATTT
>MNCI01008764.1:114760-159038 GCA_015680685.1 Gnetum montanum
GCCAAGTACTGTGAGTTGTTGAGAGTTCCTATTTTGTTCAATTGNTAAGATAAGTCATTTGTAGTTTACACACAACGCAATCGTTTCATTTTTCACAACCACACACTACAACACACACACATACTCACATTAACTACTGAGTCTATTTGGAGGTATCTCGGACTTGGTGTTGCCAGAGACCAGCAAGCACATAAATCCTATTCGAGAACACTCGTTGGCAGTCGCGTCCCAAATGGTCGCCAACAAGAACCACACCATGCAAAGACTTATTCAAGTTCCTTTTATTAGTTGACTCGGAATGGTAAGGAATCCATGAAAACACACATGCACCTAGGAAAATAGAAAGGCACAAAGAATACTAAATCCCCTTGAAGGCACATCCTATTCAAACCTTTGAATCCTTTCCAATTCCAAAAACTACCAAAGTCATAAATTTGTTAAAGTTTTGTTAATGAAAAAGGGATTGCACATTTCTGGAATAAGAAAAACCATAGAGTTTGTGGATAGGTGGATGTTATGGACTCATTGCTTATTACATGAAAAAGAAACCATGTCCTAATCATCCGTAATGAAATTCAAAGCTAGAATCTAAACACTAACAATCAAATAAAAAAATAGTACACATCACCATCAAGCAACACATTATGATTGTGTTTGACAATTATTAACAAAAGGTTAGAAAATCACACCAAAATAAAATAAAAGAAAGTGTAAAATATTCGAGAAATAGCAAATTTGCTAATGATGGTGTGAAACAAAAATTAGAAAAGATTCATAACATGAAAATAAGAAGATGTAAAATAAATAATGTAGAAAAAAAATTTGAAAAACTAAGGAGCCACTTATATGATTAGCATGGGTGGTCATCTCCCCCATGACTAAGTTGAAAGGAGGAGATATGAAATATGGAGTGTGGTTGTCCATCCGATGAGGCATTTGTTGTATTAGCTATCTTATGCTCATGAAAAGGTTTGACTTGTTGGATGTTGACTAGCTATTTCTTATCTGGGCTTTGAGGTTTGTAGATCATCATAGCCCTAGAAGAAAAATTTTGGTAAATGATGTAAGATTCTTTCCAGAATGTTTGGAACTTAGTGCATTGAGGTACATGTGTGGGGTTCTAGTAGAGAACCTTATCTCCTAGTTAAAAATTGGCTTTTCTAATTTTAAGGTCATGGTGCTTTTTTTTGTAGGCCTTGTGTAACTCGATAGATGATAGGACCACCAATCAATTTTCAACTAGCAGGTTGAGATTCATNATAGATGATAGGACCACCAATCAATTTTCAACTAGCAGGTTGAGATTCATTAGTCTTTCTCTTTGTGCTAGACTCAAGTCAAGGTCAAGGTCATAGGCTGTTGAAAGTATACAAAGCTCAAATTGAATAGGAAGTATTAGTAATTTTCTGTACGCAGGCTCATACGAAGAATAGCCTATAGGAAGTTTTCATATTGTGCTCTAGTCTTTCCTATATTTGCTAACAATTTTTGTTAGAATCCTTATGATTTCCCTATTGGTAACCTCAACTTGACCATTGGCTTGGGGGTGGTAGGATGTTGCAAGTTTATGTTCAATCCCCAAGCATTGCATAAGCTTCTAAAAAATAGTTCCTATAAAGTAAGTTCCATTATTAGAAATTAATGCATGTGGCACACCAAACCTATTTACAACATTTTGTTGTACAAACTGAGTAGCAATAGAAGATGTATAATCGATGATGGCTGCTACTTTTTCCCATTTTGTACAATAGTCAATAATGACTATGATGTACACCTTTGCATTAGACATGGGTGTGATGGGACCCATGAAGTCAATGCTGCAAATGTCGAAGGGTTCTATTGGTTGAATCCATTGCTAAGGTTCCTTCATTTGAGTAGTCATTCCACCATCTTGTTGGCATCATTCACAAGAGTAGACATAATGGTGAGCATCTTTGAAGATTATTGGCCAATAGTACCTTGCCATTAGGATTTTAATGGCTATGCATCTCCTAGCATAGTGTCCTGCACAAGCACCTTCATGAGCATCTTGGAGAATGCATAGTTGATTGGCATCAAGGACATACCAGCAAACCAGGCCATCGATGCACACCTTGTAGAGGTGTCTGGTAATCTCCATGAAGTTTTTTACTTGGTGAAGAAACTGTTGTTTCTTTCAATGGTCCAACCCCTATGGCATCTCTTGAGTAGGAAGATAGATGCGAATGCCATCATATCATTTAAGCTCATTGGGCAATTGTTTAGTTATAGCCCTAGCAAAGAGGAGTTCATTAGGAAACATATCAGATAGTGGATTTTCTTCCTCTTTGTTTTTCCATCACAACTGAGATAGATGATCAGTGACCACATTCTCAGTGCCCTTTTGATCTACCATCATAAGATCAAATTCTTGTAAGATCACCAGACACCATATGACACAGGGGCTCACCATTGGCTTGTTCATCAAGAAGTAGATGGCAGTGTGGTCCATCTACACAAACACGTTGTATCCAAGCACATAATGCCTAAAATTCTCTAGAGAAAATATCACTACCATCAATCCTTTTTCTATAGTGGTGTGAAACATCCCAAAAATTCAAAGGCATGCTTGCTTCACTAGGCTTTAATATTCGTGTAGCACGATGGTAGTTCTTCAGGAGGAGAATGCTCTAAATTCAAACTGGCCAGTTTGGAAAATTTTCTACTTTAGGTGTAAATAGGCTCTACGGATCATCCTTCCTATCCACCTAAGTAGTTTACCTAGCCGACGGCCTGCTCAGAAGCAACGTGTGGAGTTGTCAGTAGCACCTAGAATGCGCGAGATAGTTCAAAAAGTTTTCTAATTCACGAAGTCTGCTACGCTACGCTATGCCTCACTATGTAGCATAGCAAGCTTCAGAAAATGATTGCAGAACAAAGTGCTACGCTATGCTGATCTATACAGTGAAGCATAGCATAGCAAAAGCTATGCGATCAGTCCCCTCGCCCAACTTCAAGTCCTTTAGTAATGTCTCTTTCCATCAGAAAGTAGCGGACCATGTCTGCTACTATGCTACGCTGAGCTACATGGCGTAGCAAGGCGTAGCAATTCTACGAAAGTGATAGAAGGAAACTCAAAGGGCAGGATTGACAAGTTCGCAAGTTTTGTAGTGCAGAAGGAACAGTTTGCAGATTGGCAAAGTTTTTGTGACTAAGGCTAGTCGCTACACTATGCTACGCTACGTAGCGTAGCAAGTATGCAGCCCATGCCTAGTGGAATGCGTGACAAGATGCTACACTATGCCAAACATGCTACGCTATGAAGCATAGCAAAGCATGGCAGGTGGTTGTGTGACATCAATGCACTTCACCTAATTGAACCGTTGCCATAGATCTCCAGACACTGATGGTGCAATTACGGCGTGGCAGGCTCACAGTTATGGCATGGCAGGCTCGCATTACAATAGTCACGCAGGCCCAATGGTCATGCATGACACATGTAGCATAGATAAGTCAATGTGGGCCTAAAGCACATAAACCACCCCTTTCACATGCCATCAGTTCTATAAATAATCTAGTGAACAACGCTAAAAGGAATTTTGGCACTCAGGCTCTCTTTTTCACACTGTTAGTTCCTATTTTCTAAGCAATCAGTTTGGTCCCTCATGTTCTTTAAAAAACAAGAAAGTTAGCATTGAGCATTGTAAGCTTTCTATTTGACACTACAAATAGTTAGCGTTCTCAGCTAGCATTTTTTTCTGCCCCCTTTCTACCACCTTGGTAGAATTTTCACATTGTCAGCTCTTGAGTCTGTGCTCAAGCACACAGCCATCTTGCTCTACACATCTTGGTTACTCTTGGGATCTTTTCACTCCTCAACACTATGCAACTGATTGTATCCACCTTGAGAGAGCAAACTCGTAGCTTCGGATAGGTGCATTTTTTTAACTGCATTTCATTTTGTCTCCTTCTTGTTATTGAATTTTACATCGCTTTCTATTCCTGTCTCCTTTACATTTAAGCATTACTTTGTGCTATCATTTTTTTTTAAATCACACGTTGCAAAAGGCTATATAGACGCCAACTAAGTCCTTGTCTGATTGACTAGACCGTTCAGGGCACCTCGTATCCATTCCATCCAGCACGACCCTCTGGCAGATACGGGGTCAAGATTGTTCACGATTGTTGACCCCTCAATGTTCTCCAGCCATCGAAATTTTTGATTGCTACAGTTTTCTAGCACTAGAAAGAGGGCCTTTAGTATCCTTTCCATGTGTCACGGTAGTCTTGTAAGCCTTTTGCACCCTGATACGCATTAGCATAAACTTGACACCCATCTATGGTTGTTTACGTGTCATGCGGTGTAGATCGGTCACTTTGACGGTTCCTCGGGAATCCTACAGGACACAAATCCTTTTATCACTAGTTGACTAGCCTATCTTATGGTAGTCATGCATGCACTCTATATCCTATCGTGCATTAACGTATCGTGTGGTACAGATTGGTCACTTCGATGATCCCTTGGGGACCCTGCGAGACGTAAAGCCTTTGATCGTTAGTTAACTTGCCCGTCTTACGATAGTCTTGCATACGCTCTATACCTTATCACACACTAGCGTAAACGTGATACCCTTTTATGGTTGTTTACGCTTTATGTGGTACAGATCGGTCGTCTCGACGATTCCCTAGGAATCCGACAAGACGTAAAGCCCTCTTTTTGTTGCTTTCCAATCTCTTTGTTCTTTTTGCGTTCTTCTCGCATAACTATGTAGCTTAACAATGGATTTTTCGAACACTGCCGCTAACACCTTCAACGTTGAAGTTCCCATCATGATTCAACGTAGTACTAGTGCCGAACAACCACTAAACTCAACATTGGAAACATGTCTATCCCTTAGGATCCAAAACTAGGGACTTGAGGGATTGGTCCAGCAACATGAGCATTACAGCTTCCTCTGTGCAAAGGTGCAGGAAAATCTGCCCTTGGATGTACACAAACTCAAAGAAAAACGTAGCTTCAAGTTCGCTTACTGCAATGGGAAGGAGTTTATTCCCACTCTTGGTGATTCCATACCTTTTACACAGACAAACGAAAGGCTTCTAGACCAACTAATCTAGTTGGCTAGTCTTATGGAGCAATACGACACAACGTCCAACCACGAGGACACTTTTCAGCAAGGATAAGAGGAACTCGATTCCCAATCCGACGAGGGAGGTCAAACCAACCTCGTTCCTATCCCTCCTACCCAGTCCTTCTGGGCCAATCCATTTTCTATCACCACTCCCTTTGTGATCATGCCTACGCTTCCGCAACCCACGATTACAACTACTATGGGTAGCCACATCAATCCAGTGGCATTTCAACGTCCTCTCTCGTCTATTTCACCCATCTTTTTTTCAGCCACTATTCCTTTGCAAACTATTTAGTAGTCAATTCCTATAGCACATCATACGCCAATCATGGCTACCCTGCCACATGTTTACACTGTACCTACTTCGCAATTGTACGCAAGTTCTATTTCCATTCCTACATTCACATCTGTTCCATCCACTATGATGGGCCCCAGCCCATCCACATGGTGGACCTTGAAACATCACTAATTTTGGCCTAAAATTTTGAAACAAGAAAAAATAAAGCCCTTTCAAGCATTTGGAGGCAAAATTTGACTAAGTCATGAAACTCAAGTCCAGCTTGCTCAAGCTAGCTTGCCCCCAGTGTGACCAACTCTTGGAGCCTTAAAACTAAGCCAAAATGACTTGATTTTAAGGGTGCAAGTCATCCTTAGGGTCCACTATTGATAACTATGGGTTCTAGCCTTCCAAAATTCCATATTTTAGCTCAAAATTGCAAGTTTTTGAGGTCACACTGTAGGTCACACTATAGGTCACGTTGGGCAGTCATGCTGGGCGTGACCACAACGTGACCAACTTTTAGAGCCCCAAAACTAAGTTAAAATGACTTTATTTCAAGGGTTCAAGTCATCCTCAAGGTTTAATATTGATAAATATGGGTCTCATCCTTCAGAAATTCTATATTTTACCTCAAAATTGCAAGTTTTGGAGGTCACATTGCAGGTCACACTAGGTAGTCATGCTGGGCGTGACCACAGCGTGACCAACTTTTGGAGCCCCAAAAATGAGTCAAAATGACTTGATTTCAAGGGTGAAAGTCATCTTTAGGGTCCACTATTGATAACTATTGGTCTTAGCATTCAAAAATTCTAGATTTTAGCTCAAAATTACAAGTTTTTGAGGTCACACTGCAGGTCACGCTAGGTAGTCATGTTGGGCGTGACCAACATTTAGAGCCCCAAAACTTAGTCAAAATGACTTGATTTCAAGGGTTAAAGTTTTCTTTAGGGTCCACTATTGATAACTATGGGTCCCAGCCTTCAAAAATTCTATATTTCAGCTCAAAATTGCAAGTTTTTGAGGTCACACTGCAAGTCACGCAAGGCAGTCATGTTGGGTGTGACCACAGCGTGACCAACTTTTAGAGCCCTAAAAATGAGTCAAAATGACTTGATTTCAAGGGTGCAAGTCCTCCTCAAGGTTCACTATTGATAACTATGGGTCCTAGCCTTTAGAAATTCGAGAGTTTAGCTCAAAATTGCAAGTTTTTGAGGTCACATTGTAGGTCACGCTGGGCAGTCATGCTGGGCGTGACCACAGCGTGACCAACCTTTAGAGCCCCAAAACTAAGTCAAAATGACTTGATTTCATGAGTGCAAGTCATCCTCAAGGTCCACTATTGATAACTATGGGTTCCAGCCTTCAGAAATGCCAAGTTTTAGCTCAAAATTGCATGTTTTTGAGGTCACACTGCAGGTCACATTGAAGGTCACGTTGTAGGTCACGTTGAGCATGACCACAGCGTGACCTATCCAAAAAGGCTTCAAATCAAATACATCCAAGATCAAATTTCCAGATCCAGATCACACACAAGTACGTAGCATTTTTACATAAAAATAGGCTTCAAAAATTGCATTTTTCCTACCTCATGCTCAGGTCACGCTGAGGTCACACCTAGCGTGACTGCCCAGTGTGACTCACGCTTAGGTCACGCTGTGACCCCAGCATGACTGCCCATCATGACTATAGCATGACTGCTAGTTACACTTGCACAAAGATGCTTCAAAAACACACTAAAGACACATGGAAGCCTAGAAAACTCACGTTGGAAGCCCTGGTCAAACAGAGATGCCTCGAATAGCCTCAAATTGACATCTCGACATCCTGGAGCGGTTGGTCCATGGTTAAATGAGCGGGGGTTAAATTTATCTTGTTGTACATTTGATTGTAAATCCACATGTGTGGGCATGTCAGGCCCTCATGTCTAAATTATATGTACTTTCATGGGCTTGAATAACCCATAAATTGTAAAATGCAATGCATTTGGTCAAGAACGTAGCTTGCCGACACACATCCAACTTGTGCACAACTGTTCGACACACATCCAACTCTTGCCAGCATGCATCCAACGTGAGCACAACTGTCCATTAGACACATGTCACTAGATCTACTTTTCTCTCATCTCCCAGCCATTGATTTAATGCTTGAATTCCATGCCTGAGCCTGGCCCAACCATATAAATACCCTGTCAATTCACATAAATCAAGGTTGGCAATTGGAGACATTGGCAATTCTAAGAAAGTACAGAACTTGCAATCTTTGGGCACTCGATACATCTAACTATTGGCATCCAAGCACTTCTCACATTTATCGCATCACATCATCACATCATCATGTCACATCACTCTGGGGTTAGGCGTCTGACTTGTTGTCCTCCACGTGCAACTATGTCTTGACCGGTGCACATCCTTGTTTAAAAAATACAATATAGTTTCATTATTGCCTTCCATGTACATTGTTTAACTCTTTTTATGCATTTTTTAGATCTATTTATACTTTAGTTATAATTTCGTATGCTCTGTTTACATTTCATGTCACTGTTTGCATCCCGTTTACACTGTTTACGATAACCCCAGCGCTAGCCGTAGCTTATGCTCGAGGAAGTCCTTGGTTGATTTGCATGAAAACCATCCAAGGCACTTTGCCTTCATTCCCTTTTCCAGCTTGCCCTCAAGCAAAGGTAGGGTCAGCTATGCATGCTCGATGATCTCTCGATGTTTGTTTTTTTCCAGCCTTACACTGACAATTTAGGTCAGTATAGTTTTTGAAGCTAGAAGGAGGGCCTGATTTGCCATTGTTAAAATGTTGATCACGCTACCTGCCAAAACTTTTTCATCTTATCCTATGAGTCTCCTATCCCTGTTGGTCACACTAAGCTTGTCCCTATTAGTCACACTGAGCTTGTCTTATTGGTGATGCTGAGCTTGTCCCTGTTGGTCATGCTGAGCTTGTCCTTGTTGGTCATGCTGTGGTTTGATCGGTTTGGTCATGCTGTGTTTGTGTCACGCCGATCATGGTGAAACTACCAAATCCACTCATGTTCATCATGGAATCCTTCCAAATCAACCCAGTAACACTACTAATTGCTAAAAATTTGAACCCTATGACTGCTACGGAATCCATAACTATCATTGAACAGGTAAATCCTCAGGGCCCTACACGTTAGTCGCTTAGGATACAGGGAAAAGACCCTACCTATTCCACTCTTATACTCGAATAGTACAACTTCATATGTGTCAAAATCCAAGCCAACCTACCTATCGACCGTATGGAAAGGGAAGCAAAATAAGACTATGAACTTATCCACAAGGGAGGTCATGAGTTCATCCCTTCAGCATTTGACATAATCCCACTCTTTGAACACCATCATAGACTCATATCCCAACTTCTCATGGCTAGAAGTCAATCCTTACAGCTACCTCCCATAGAGCCTCATGATGAAGAAGATTACTTTGCAGCCCAATCTAAACATGGAGAATCATACCATACCGTTAGCCCCCATGCCCATACAAACCCACTATTTCAACCATTCTTGGAAGAAATAATATTTCTGCCACCAGCTTCCTTACGGAAAGTAGCCATTCCCATCCCCATCTTCTCCAAGTCCAACGTTCAAACTAATGCATCTACTTCTATCATACCATTGCAAACACAATCCCAATAGACTAATGTAGGAATGACTTCTCGACCTCAAGTGATTGGAATGCCATCAGTCATACTTACTTCCACGTCCATCCATTACATACCTCAAGTGAAAATCCAACAAGCACCAAAGATCACCTCACAACCTGTGACTAGGCAGTAGGTCCCACTAGCTATTCAACAAAACCTGTCTACTCATTACAATGTACCACATCCCATAATCTTAGCCTTGAATGCTTTCCTGCCACAACAAAAAACTGTCTAACAACCTATTTTTCCACAAATGATGCCACAATCAAGTCATTATCAATTACCATCAACCCAAACTACCAATCTTCCTACCACCCAAGAATGGGCAGACATGCAAAAAATGATGCACTCCTTGGCAGAGGAATTAAAATGCCTTAAAACTTTGAACAATGAGGAAGTCAAAGTACTAGATTTCTATCAAGATGACCCAATTGACCTCTCAGTTCCACCCTTAACCTTGCCAAAATGAGTCTTGTTATCTTAGTTGAGCAAGTACAATGGAGAGGGAGACCCAAATGCCCACCTAGTGACATTCTGAATCGAAAGTCTTTTGCTTCAGGCATGGCCCCATGTAATTCTGTGTGTATTTGCTATGTCCTTAGCAGGAAGAGCCTTAGACTGGTACCGAGTCTTACCCCATAGCTCTATATCTTCTCTGGAGGATTTGTTGCACCAATTTGTCACCTGTTTCAAATACAATCTAAAACTTGAAGCCATGTTAGATAGCTTGATTCAAATTAAACAAGTGCCTTTAGAGCTAGCACAGAATTTTATCCAAAGATGGAGCATTGCCCCGAATAAACTTCACGAATATATTCCTGAAACATATCTACTTACCATCCTTAAGGCAGCTACAAATGACTTCATTAAATCAAAGCTTTATTATCTAAAACTCCATACTTTGAGTTAGGAATTTGTACAAATTAAAGACATAGAAGAGGCTGCAAAAACAAGTAATGACCCAGCCTACTCAACCTTTAAAAGCCAACACACTAGGAAAGATAAATCCAAAACAACAATAGTTGTAGTGGCTGAAATAGCTCAACCTAGTCATCCAAGAAAAAAGGGAAAACAACCTGCTATCCCAAAAAACTATGAAAGAACTACACCCACTCCTACACCTGAAAATTCTTCAAATAGAAATAACAACATAGGTCATGCCCGTACCTTTGAAAGAAAAGACCCCACTCAATACACACCATTTCCCATGAAGCCTTTACAACTACTTGATTAACTTCTAAAGGCTGGGCTAATTCAACACAAACAAATGTCTCTTACAACCTTGTAAAGACATGATTGCTTTTATGAATTGGCCAAAAATCTAGCCTTAGCAACAGCCAACAAACCTTCCATTCCAAAAGGAGGTTGGATAGGTTTTGTGAATATCACCAATGGTGTGTTCATGGGACTGATTACTTCTTTACATTGAAACAGGACATACAACACATGATTGATAGGGGTGAAGTAGTGTTCGATGAGGCAAACCCAGTAAGACCCCAAAACCAATCCATGGGGGTCTACAAGGATCCTCTCAATACCAATGATGTACCATACGTGATTAATACTATCCATGTGGAAGATAGACAAGATGTTCCTCGAAAACCTTTTGTGATTCGCCAGAATTTAGAAAACACACCTACCCCGACATATCCTCAAATCTCTTTCACCATTCGCACATCCCCCACACCATCAAAACCATTCATCGTCCACATACCTCCTTCGGTTGCCACCACAACCACACCATCTGAAAAATGACCCATTCCCTTTGTGATCCGGGTGCCAAAACACCTTGGTGCACAACCCGCCTCCACTTCTCGATGACCTTTGCGAGAACGTCTTGCCAATAGGCTAATAAGAGAACACCTAGAAAGAGAAAAAAGAGACCGCATGAAGAGAGAAAATTGTGGATACAAATTAGGACTGCCAAAGCCTACATCGCTAAACACCATTCCCATGAGTCCGTTCATTAATGAGTCTAGTACAAGTCACCAAAACAAAGATGATGTCATGAGTCACATCCCAAACCCAGCATCCTCAACTACTAATGTAAAAGCCCCTCCATGAGAAATATGAATGCTAGGTCAAATGGACCAAATCTCTATGGATAAGAATGTCCCAAACGGTAAAGACCTAGCAAATGCGTTGACCCAGGTCACAGAATCCTTAAAATAAAAGAATACTTATTTAAGTTTGTACGACCTAGTAATGACTTCACCAGTACATTGAGAGGCTCTCGTACGGATGCTGACTTCAATTCCCATTAGTGAGGATCTTCCTACAGATGAACCATCCATTTATGCAGTATTGTCCCCACAACTTCAAGAATCAAAGACCACATCCCTAGAGTTCCACATTAAGGACATTAAGCTAGATGAGAAAATAGGGGAAATCACCACAGCCCCTATGTTCATAACAATATAGGTTGATCATTTCAAAATATGTAGGGTGCATGTCAATGATGGTGCAGCAAAAAATGTAACACCTTTTTCCGTCATCAAAAAATTGGGACTTGCTGAACAAATATAGCCCACGACAACCTATTTTTTGAGATCCTTCAGTGGTTCTCATGTGGGAGTGAAAGGCATGGTTACCTTAGATTTCATTGCCAGAGACCAATTCCCTACATCAGCTGAATTCATAGTGGTTGATGAAATGCCAGGGTTTAATATGATCTTAGGCCATCCTTGGCTAGCTCAACTTAAAGCTGTATCTTCACCAATCCATCAGGAGATCCACCTACCTTATGAGGGTGGTGAGATCATCATACATGGGGATACAACCACATCGATCACTTCCTCATACCTTGAGGTAGGTCAAGGGTCAAAAATTGAGTTCATTGAGCCTAAACAAAAAACTGTTAACATACACCAAAACGTGAATCCAACATTGACTCATAATCCGACCAGCATTGAAGAAACACAAGATGACAATACAAACATAGGCAGCATCCCTACCGATGTCTCTTGGTCAGAATTACCTTTTGACATCACCGATGAAGGGGAAGGTGAATATAAAATCATACCCATATGCCAAACCCCACATGTTAAGCTACAAAAGATTAAGAGGAAACTCAATGACTAGAATGAGAGTAATGAAATGTCAAAAATGACGTTAAACTACCAAATGTCTGAAATGACGTTAAACTACGAAATGTCCGAAATGACGTTAAACTATGAAATGTCTACAATGACATTAAACTAGCCACGGTCAGAAATGGTCGATTCCGTTTAAAATTTTTAGAAAACGTTACTACCTTTGGCCCACCATGGCATAAAACTGGTGATCCTTTCTTTAGTAACAGATGTAACAGTCCATTAGGACTTTAAATTGATGTACCAAGCCCGAAATGGCTTTAAAATAGAGCCAACAAGTTACAGAATTCATGAACTTGCATCATTTTACATTGAATTATCGTTTATAAGTTACAAGTTACGATTTAGATTCATGAACGGTCGTTGCCTTCTTTTTCAAAATATTTACCTTATATTTCACTTTACACTTTAGAAATTTATGTTACATTTAGTTGCACACATATACTCGAGAAAAGAAAGAAAAAAAATAAAAAACATGAAAAATAACAAAAATATTTACATAGAACATCAAGGTAATGAAGGAATGCAACCATTTTATACCACAATTAAGTTTAGGGCATTACATCAGTCTTTATACATTCCATCAACATCCAAAAATCTAAAACAATTAATGACTTAAAAGCTCATGGGTGGGGTTGATCCCCAAAATCCTTTGCATCATTTGCTCCAGCTCCACTAGGACCAGCTCCATCATTAACATGCCCTACGAACAGAAAACCAAAAAAAAACATTAAGGGTAATAAAGTTAAGGGTGATAAAGCGATTCATAAACACAAAAATAGGAAAATAGTAACACTAACAATGAAAAATGATAAAATCATACAAAAATGAATGCCACAATAAAACACTCACAAGTGAGGAAGGTCCCAAGTTGGCCTCCAAACACCGTAGAGTCTCCTTCTTGGGGACATTCGCCAAATCCTCCTCCAAGCCAAGATCAATGCCAATGAGTGCTTTGCCTTTGTTCACCGGGGTCCAAGTAGGGTGCTCAAGAGAAAACACACCAGTTGCGGTCTCCCTAGAGGCGGTGGTAATTTTTCTCTCTGGGGATCCCTCCACCTTGGTACACTCAGCAAACCTATCATAAGTAGACTACAAACCTAACCCATTGATGAACATCTATGCTCAGTGATGTTCAATTGACTCTTCCTTCAACCATTTCTTGTATTGATGCTTGTGGTCCTTTTGGTCTTGGCCCCACTTCCATATTTTGGTAGCAAAGGATTTCCAATCCTGACATTTCCTATTCAAAAAATCTATCTAAGCCTTCTGCTCTGCTAAGTTCCATGTAGCCTACACCTTACTACTCAAGACCGTCAAATAACATGCATAGGTGATTTCAGATAAGCACCATGTGCTATCACCAGACAACCTAGTAGCAGCAAAGTCATAACAGGACTGGAGATCCCTTTTCTCCTCTATCTCTTTTGCTAATGTATCCTTCAATGTGTGAACCTCATCCCATAGATGCTCAGTCGAATGCCTTAAAGTCCAAACTACCTTGGCATTCTGAATGACGCAACCAGCAATCGCATTGGGACCTACTCAATATCCCCTGGCAATTCAGGAAGAGCATCAATGTGGGTAGCTTCAGAAGAATCCCATTGGAGTTTAGTGCCTGCAAGTGCACACATAAATTAGGCATGATCCAAAAAAAAAACACAAGGAAACACAGTAAAATAATACTCTTAGCATAACATGTAATGTACACGCACCTAGTTCAGGATGAGCTTCTTGCAAGCAGGTGACCACCTCATCAACAATGTTCGTAACAAAATCCATCTTGCTAGGCATCTCAAGCCATGCCCTCAATGGGTCGATTAATGTGGGATGGGCAGGGGAGGTTTCTTCAATTGGAACCTGTGATCCTAATGTGGCTTCTTGGAATATAGGTGCCTCAGGGATTTTAGCATCTACCCCAAAATGATCAAAATAGTTAAGAACAACACATGAAAAGTCAAAAGACATGGAATCTAGATTTAGCTAAAGAGGAACATACCAAAAAGACCTTCGTTGTCTAGCCTAGGTGGATCACCAAGCTACAAAGATCCATCAAAGAAACCATCATGGATATCCCTTTCATCACTTGAATGCCTAAGTGCATCCAAGGCCTTCGCAGGCTTCATTCCCATGTTGCTAGTCCCCCCCTCCTCTTGTGTGGTAAGAATTTCTCTCTCCTCGATTATTGCTTCCTTTTCTTTTCCTTCCTCCTCAGGTATAGGAGCCAGAACCTCTCTCTCTGTCCCTGGACTCTCCTCTGAAATAATAGCAAAACCTTAAAGTGAGTATAGTGTAACTCGTAGGTATATCCAATAGCATATAAACCAAAAAAGCAAATATATATGACAAAAAAGACAAACCGCATACCCTCAACTAGCAGTATAAATTGAATTTCTTTTGCCCTTGGGGGTCTCATGTTTGGGGCCGATTCCTTTGCATGTTCCTTCCTTTTCACCTTTGCCTGAGACTTCCCAACAGTCTCAGTAATTAAGCATTCAGCCCTCTTAACAAATGTGCATAGCCTGGGTGATTCTAATCCCAAGCTTTCATGGGAATGATGAGAGCGGCTGGCCACACCTTCACTAGTAACTGATACAGACTCCCCAATATCTTTCGGTAGGTCCTAAGATCTAGTGGTGCTATAGAAGTGACGAATCCAAGGGCAGGATAATTGTGAACAATCCCTTAAAATATGATGGTTATCCTCATGAACTACTAGGAATTCAGTGAACCTACGCAAGTATCCCACAAAGAAAGCAAAGGTGAAGTGGGATTTTTCATGAATGCTTGAACGTAACCTGATAATTTCCCCAAAAAGGCTAGATCCTAGAAATTATGCCCAATCATATTGCATGTCCATCTCCAAAAATACATGCATCACACATGTAGATTCAATCCCAAGGACTCTCCCTTGAGAAAGACATTTGGGAAACGCCCACGCTCGAAAGAGAGGATATAGGAAGTTCACTTCCATAGATAATGTATCCTCTTGCTAGAAAATCCCTTGGGACCCTTGGACAAACCCAACCACTATTCAAGTTCCCTCATGAATTGTCCATCCTTAGTTGCCCTATCCACAGCTACCATGGCGCCATCCATGGGAACACCAAAAAAATCAGAAAGAAACTCATTGGTTAGGTGGAATGATACCTTCACTGCCCGAACTCATGTGGTAAAATGAGAAGCATTACCACTAAAAGAGTCAACAATCATAATCATCTCAGCAGTCGGGATGCTAGGAGTTAATGCTGTAAATAGCTCCATCAAACCGGCCCGGGTGAGGTGACTGATTATCAAACTAGAAGCTCGCTTCTGTAACCACTTTTTTGATTGCTCTACTTCCCCATACTTTGTAAAAAGTGTAGCCTCAGTACGCCTTGTAGTAATCGTAACTTCTTCAGGGGGGATAACTACTGAAAAACAAACATAGAGCGAAAAATTTAGAAAAGGGATGTAACACAGAATGATGCACAAAAAAAGGAAAATGGATTTTAAGGAGCAGTCACCTACCATCGGTGACTAGTGAAGGCGAGGTGGGCGTAGGATCAATCCTTTGAGGAAAGATTAGTCCATTAGGAGACCAATCCTTATGTAACCAACCGTGGGCCTGGCAACGCTCAAAAGATCTTGAAAATTGCTTGTGGGAGTCAACAAGGGCCATCTTGGTTTGGGCTAACACTGCGGCACAAAGAATGGGGCCCGCCATAAAAGTCTCTAGCATTGTGCACACTAAAGTAAGCCCACTATCATCATCATGCATCCCATGTTCACCAAATTGGGGCCTACATAGGGAAAACAATCTTCACATTTAGATGATGACATAGAATTAAAAACAAATCACAAATTAAAGTTAGACACAAAAGAGCATACCTATCCACTTTGTACACCATCCTAGGTGGGTTCTGAAATAAGGTATGCACATGGAGAGCAAGGAAAAGTGTGTTGCTGCTATTGTAATGACTATAGGCAGGCAGCTCCAACACATGAGTTAAAGGATGAGTAGATCTAGGACCCTCAGTAGGGCCTCCCTCCACTCTAAATAGTCCCTCATTGATATTAGTGATGAAGGCTAGCATGTCTTGTATAGCCCTAGGCAAAACAGTCTCAATAATATCATGAGCAATCTGTTCACTTAGATGAGACCATATGACAACATTGAAATTTTGTAACATAAACAACAAGAACGAACTAGCGCTGGGACGAAACCATATTACATGGGGACCAATTCACATATCATAAGGAGGTGTGTTTGGCTCAAGGATGCCAGACCAAGCAAAAACCCCAACGAGCTCAATAACGAGGAGAGAAGATTTAGGTCCCTTACACATAACCAAAAAATTGGATAAGTGAAAATCCAAAAATTGGCAACAGATCAACATCACATAAAACAAAAAAAAATCACATAAAACCAAAAAATCACGTAAACAAATGTAACACACCATGAGGCGAAGTGTAATCTTATGCTTACTAAGGTACATTGAAATCAATTACAAAGCAAATCAATGTTTAAAATCCCAGAAAAATAATGTAAACAATTTAAAATGTAGAAATCATTGAACATCTTCATGAAAAGCCTAGGATTGAAAATTCAAAATTCAAAACCACGTTGCCTTGGACAAAAATCCAAAACCCATAGTCACGCTGCCCAGGGAAAAATTAGGAAATTTCAGTCATGCTGCCTAGGGAAAAATTAGGAAATTTTAGTCATGCTGCCTAGGGAAAAATTGGGAAATTTCAAAAGAAAAGAAATTGGGAAATTTTAGTGATGCTGCCTAGGGAAAAATTGGGAAATTTCAAAAAGAAAAATTGGGAAATTTCAAAAAAAAAAATTGGGAAATTTCAGGGAAAATTTGGGAAATTTCAGGCATGGTGCGTAGGGAAAAATTAGGAAATTTTAGTCACGTTGCCCAGGGAAAAATTAGGAAATTTCAGTCACACTGCCTAGGGAAAAATTGGGAAATTTCAATCATGTTGCCTTAGCCCAAAACAGAGAAAATTCATGGTAACGCTACCCCACCTAGGAGAAAATAGACAAAATTCATGGTCATGCGTTGTCCAAAAAAAAATAGAAAAATCAAGGTCATGCGTTGTGCAGGACAGAAACAGAAAAATCATGGTCACACATTATGCAGGACAAAAATCCAAAATCAAGGTCATGTTGCCCCAAGGGGTGAAATCTAATAAAAATTGTAGGCACACTGAACTTCCTAGAATCAAAGGTTTGTAGGTCATGCCATTTGCCTAAAATTTAGAGGTCAAACGCTACCATGGATTGAAAATTCAAAAATCCAATCACGTTGAAACCCAGCTGGTTGACTATAAAATTATTCTCCGACGTGGGGTCACTCTCATCATTCGTCCCCACACTAGGAACTCGAGTACTTGTTCATTGTGGATGTGGGATAACTCACATCAATAGTTTGTTCTTGGTCCTACTCTTGGAACATCTATACTCGTGACTAACATCAATAGTTTGTTCTTGCTCGTTGTAGTCGCCCTCAAAGGTTAAGTGCCCTACCGGAAAAACCTAATGTCTGGGCCAAGTAAATCTTTTGTGCATGCATACAATCTATACTGACTAGCCATAAACAAATTGGATATTGACTATTGGATTCCATGACACGCTGAAATCCAAAATTTCAGTCAACAACAAGATTCAACATTGTAGTCACTTCGAAATTCCTTGAATTTCTAACATCTTAGTAGTCACACTATCTTTCGAGACTGAAAAATTTCCCCAAACAACCCCAAGGTCATGCTTCCCACTAAAATCGAAAAGATTTTGTCTCAAAAATTTAGGGTCACGTCATTCATTCCCTACCCGAAACTAAGAGAATTCACAAGTAACATTGCCCTGAAATATCCCAAGTCAAGCCACTCTCAAGAACCAAAAAAAAAATGGTGTAGTCATGACCTTGTAATTAGAAAGTTAGAAATTTTGCAGCAGGATGCTAAGAAAAATCAAAAACCTATGCATTCATGCCCCAAATTGCAAAGCCAAATCCTAAGCTCTCACCTTAGGTAACACTACTTGCAGAAATACCAAAAGAAAGTTAAGGGCAAAGAATTTACCTGTGTAGGGCCTTCTTTCATGACGGAACCCTGATTTGGGGAAGATGTTGGAGGAGCTCTTCACTCTCCTTCATGAACGCTAGGGCTGCTTGCTTCCTCCCCTTTCCTTTACCCATAAATTGTAAAATGCGATGCATCTGGTCAAGAACGTAGCTTGCTGATATACATCTAACTCGTGCACAACTATTCGACACACATCCGACTCTCGCCAGCACGCATCCAACCTAACCACAACTGTCCATTGGACACATGTCACTACATTTGATTTTCTCTCATCTCCCAGCTATTGATTCCATTCTTGAATTCTATGCCCGAGCCCGGCCCAACCCTATAAATACCTTGTCAATTCACATAAATCGGGGTTGGCAATTGGAGACATTGGCAATTCTGAGAAACTACAGAACCTGCAATCTTTGGGTGATTGGCACACCTAACTGTTGGCATCTAAGCACTTCTCACATTCATCGCATCACATCATCATGTCACATCACTCTAGGGTTAGGCATATGACTTGTCGTCGTCCACGTGCAACTACATCTTGACCGGTGCACATCCTTGTTTAAACAATACAATACAGTTTTATTATTGCCTTCCATTTACATTGTTTAGCTCTGTTTACGCATTTTTTAGCTCTATTTACACTTTATTTATAATTTAGTATGCTCTATTTACATTTCATGTAACTGTTTGCATCCTGTTTACACCATTTACGATAACCCCAGCGCTGGTCGTAGCTTACGCTCAGGGAAGTCCTTGGTTGATTTGCGTGCAAACCATCCAAGGTACTTTGCCTTCTTTCCCTTTTCTATCTTTCCCTCAAGCAAAGGTAGGATCATCTATGTGCATTCTTGACAATATCTTAATGTCTATTTCCTTCCAGACTTACACCGACGATTTAGGTCAGTACAGACCTCATTCGCTTCTTCACCTATTCCACAATCATCGCAAATGTCTCATTATGTTTGCCCTCAAACCTAGCAAACCCTACAAATGGTACAAACCAACATGGGGCTATGGTCTATTCTACCAGCAACACAAGTAGTTTATTTGGTAGCTAAAACCGCTATTGCTACTCCAACAGCACCACCTGCTGGGTGGTGGACAGTGCAAGCAGCACCTATTGCAGGGGCTACCCCAATGGTACCACCGATGGGTCACATTGCCACCCTTGCCATTCCATAGGTGGGAGCTACCTTAGAAGTTCCCCAACCACCTACACCATCACATGGTCTAGACAAAGTGTTCTAGCTTATCTAGACCCTCATTGAGGAAATCAAATGCCTCAATGCTGTCGGGTCTGACACGGTACAAGTCATGGACTTTTACCAAGATGACCTCATCAGCCCTGTAATCCCTGCTCTGACGTTACCCCTAGGGATGCCCCTCTTACACTTCATGAAGTATGATGGGGAGGGAGATCCCAATGCACATCTTGTCACCTTTAGGTCTGAATCTTTGCTATTGCAACAATGGCCACACACAATTATTCGTGTCTTTGCCATGTCCCTAGTCGGAAAAGCCCTAGATTGGTACTGCGCACTACCATGCTTATCTATTTTAACTTTGGAAGAGCTTCTGACCTAGTTCGTAACATGCTTCAAGTATAACTTGAAGCCAAAAACCACGCTGGACCAGTTGATGAGCGTAAAGCAAGACCCTATAGAGCCAGTCCAATAGTTCATCCAGCATTGGAGCACAACCCTTAACAAAATCCGTGAGCCCATCGTGGAGGCCCACTTGCTGGCCATCTTTAAGGACACAATGAATGACTTCATCAAGTCTAAATTATGCTACCTCACTCCTCGCACTCTTAGCCAAGCCTTTGCTCAAACTAAAATCATATAGGATGTGGCTGAGGCAAGTAAAGACCCAGCCTACATCTCCTACAAAAACACCTTCAGAAAGAAGGACAAGTATAAATCCCCGACAACCATAATGTCCGCTGTGACGACCAAGGTCAAGCCGGCTATACCTGTAGCTAACCCCGTGCCCAAATAGGGCCATGCACTGCAACTTGCTATACTTACACCTGAGATATATGCACAACCCAAACCCAACCTTGAGCACAAAGACCACTCAAAGTACACCCCATTGCCTCTCAAGCCTTCGAAACTTCTGAAGTAGCTATTGGCAGTAGGGTACATCCAACACAAGCAGATGTCAAAAGAAGCAATTAAGAGACATCAACGCTACTGTGAGCTCCTTAGGAATCCCTCCTTGGCCTTACCTAATGAGCCCCCAGTTCCTAAGGACTTTAGGCTGGACAGGTTTTGTGACAGTGTGGTCACAAAATAGATTACTGTCTGGTGTTGCAGGATGACATCCAAAGATTAATCGACCAGGGGAAACTGGTGTTGGAAGAAAGTAACCCAGTACACCCTGAAAACTAATCCATGCATGTCTACACATATCCACTTAATGCCAGAAATGCCGATTACGTCATCAATGCCATCGGTATTGACAGTGATCCTAAGCCACCCCAGTAGCCATTTGTGGTCTGTGTGTCTCAACATAGTGCACCAGCACCACCAGTGGTTGGCCAAAGCTCACAATAGTCGTTCATCCTGAGAGTCCCTCCATGGGCATCCATCTCCATGCCACTTGTTAGCGGAGCCATGTGGCTCCACCCATTAATACCTTTAGCTCCATTTGTCCTTAGGGGGCCAACTCCTTCAATAGCCCCCACACCACCTAAAATAGGTAAATAGCCTTCTCATCCTAAAAGGTGAGAAGTTCACTTTGCGGGTGAGACATCAAAGGAAAGTACTGTACAAGGTACTCCCAAGCCTATGTCTTCGCCCCCTGCATCTATGCCTTTTTCACCAAAGAAAAACGTTGACACGACCACACGGTCCGTGCCACCTTGCCAAAAAGGGTCTGAACCTAGATCCGAAGTTGCCCCTCCTCGAGAAATTTATCTTCTAGGATGAATCGAAGAGGAGGAAAACACCAAACAGGGGGGTGGCCAAGACCTTTTGGATGCCCTCATTTAGGTCAAGCAGGATCTAAAACAAAAAAATACTACACTGAGACTGTACGACTTGATCATGACGTCCGCCCCACACCTTGAGGCTCTAATCTGCATGTTCACAACAACTCCGATCAACGAAGACATGCTAGTGGAAGAGGAAGCGATCTACTCGGTCCTGCTTCCCTCTGCACCTGTAGAACTAGAACAGCCTCAACTAACCTTCTGCAACAATGCCATTAGGGAAGATCCTGAAAGGGATCAGGTAACTACAACACCTCTATTCATCACAATTCCGGTCAGCCAACATCAGATCCAAAGGCTACACATTGATGATGGGGCTGCCACGAACATCATCCCCTTCCCCATTGTGGATAAGTTGGGCTTGGTTGACCAAATCAAGCCCACAACGATGTCATGCATGAGGTCATTCAATGGGATGCGGGTCATGGTGAAGGGCATAGTTTACATAAAGTTCGTAGTAGGGGACTAATTCCCCACAAACGCAACGTTCATCGTGGTCGAGGAAATGCCTGAGTTTAACCTGATCTTGGGAAGATCGTGGTTAGCGCAGCTTAGGGCTATCTCCTCACCCATACACTAGGAGATCCACTTACCTTATGTAGGTAGAGAGGTGGTGATCCATGGTGACAAAGTAGCAATGCAAGCAATCCACAACGTAGGTGTGGAATAGGGCTCAAAGGTTATAACTTCTGAGGATGGAGCACCTGTCACAGTTTACACTAACCATATGGTAGAAGGATTAGCTCAGCAAATTGATCCTCAAAGCGCAAACGCATTGGCCGAGTTACCCTTCCAAGTGGGGGCCAACAATGTAGATGAGGGCCCTGGAAAAACACCTCAGCCTTACGTTCCACTCAACCCATGATGGGTCAAGAAGTAGCTACACATAGCGTTGCAACCCCACTGCTTCCTGCCCAGTTGCCATCCCTTGTACTACATTCACCGCTTTTTTCTTTGTTAACATACCATCCTTTTGGCATGCTACGCTATGGCCCGAAACAACCTAAAACTAGCAATGGCCCGAAATGGCCTAAAACTAGCATAAGTTACCAGTTAGCCATTGTTCAAGTTGTTAACGTATCATCTCCTTGGCATGTTACGCAAAGGCCCGAAATGGCCTAAAACTAGCAATGGCCCGAAACGGCCTAAAACTAACAATGGTTCAAAATGGCCTAAAACTAGCACATGAAAGCATGAACATTTTATACAAAACACATCACGTATGCAATGCACAAGTTAGCATAGAATCAATTTCTGTTTTACAAAATCCTCTTTTCTTTATTCAAAACTATTTTCTTTTAAATAATGTTTCCAAAATTTGTTACACAAAAATTTAAAATTCCAAAAAAAAATCCCATGTTGTCATGGGTTGTTTCTATTTGCATCATCTTTGCCTTTTGTTCCTACATCATTTCCTTTTGCATCACCTTCCCCTGCATTTCCCTCTACCAGTTCTTCATTTCCTCCCTCTACGGGCCCTGCACCCTCATTTGGGGCTTGCATCGTAGGTGAAGCAATCAGCTAGGGCAACAAACGCAAACTACAATAGAGCATAAGCATTAATACAACGAAAAGTAACTAACCTGAGAAGGGCTTGCATCCATCAAGAAGGGCCTGCATCTATCTTGAAGGGTACCTAATCTAAACTGAGCTTGAGGCAATGTTAGACCTCCTCTGCCGTGATATCCACCCAACTTCTTTTACCTGGTTCAGCGTTTGCTGCAGCAGCTCTCTCAGGTTATTGAGTATACTAAGCCTATCACTCAGGTGGGACACGTATCCTCTGTTAGCACTACGGATACTTAGGAGTGGTACGCCAACATTAAAGCCTACCTGAAACATGATGAGCCCCTAGGAAAATTAAAATCTACCCAGACAGATGTAGTTCGTAAGCGTTCTTGGAAATATGTGCTCGTGGGAGACAACGCCCTTTGCAGATGCTCCTATGATGGGATATTGTTGGCATGCGTAAACGAGGAGCAAGCACAGAAGGTGGTCAATGAAGTACATGAGGGACCTAGAGAAAAAGAGACCTTGACCTGCTCTTTGAACTTGGCATAGGCCTCAGAATCATTAATAGAATTTACAAATGCTTTATAGATAATTGCCTCCATAGTAGCATTCTCGTATAGTTTACGATGGGTGGCATTTTCCCATTTATACATATGTTTATGGTTTTTTTGGGACTACCCCCATTCGTAAAACTTGACGCTAAAGTCTTTCAAATCTTGACACTTCTAGTCTAGCAAGTTCATCTACATCTACTGTTCTATTATTTCATGGGTGGCTTCGATGTTCTGACATGAAACTATCCAAAACATGGCATATTCTATCACAGTCGTGCATTAGTCCTCATTGTTAGTGTCATGGGCTATGAGGAATTTGTTCCTCGACTTGAGATTCTCCACCTCGACGCTCAGGTCAGCCTCCCTTTACTTGACCTTTTGGACCCATTTCCACAAGTCCTCATTGACACACTTGTACTCCCACAGGGAGCGTGCCGAGTCCAAAGCACATTTGCAAACCTTGTCATATGCATGATGAGACACCTCAGTCACTTTAGGTAAGAATGTAGATATGAAACCAACTTTCAAAGGTCTTGCCAGGTCCCATTTGAGTCGAGAGGCTTCCATCACACGAAGAGCATACCAGTCGCATTAGTATAGAAAAGTAGCAAACTCAAGAAATTTTAGCATAACTACACGAAAGAAAAAAACACTACTACTTACCCGCTTCAGGGTCCACCTGCTGAAGGTGGCTAATCATGTCATCAACGATCCCCTACATGAACGCAAACTTGTCAGGGACCTTAGCCCACGACTCTGCATGAATCGAAGAAGGTCTTGCAGCATCAGCAATAGTGTCTGTAACATAACCAAACATATTAGCAATGGCTGAAATGAGTTGTAACAAGGTAGACATATTGCAGAACTCATCGACGTCCACTTACGATCTCTCTTCTAGCTGAAGAAAAATGATGGCGGTAGCCTGGCTAGAGGTTCCTGCCGGGTCCCTATGGACCTCCTCTTCATGCGCTAGTGACTTTCCTTTAAGGAGACTAGCATATTTTTTATTCAAGGAAGACTCCTCTTCATCAGTAGGAGGATTCTCCCTAATAACGAGAGCCCCTACCTTAGTAGCAGGAACTCCCTTCCTTTTGACCAGGGCCCTTCTCTCTGAAACTGAGGCCTCCGTGTCTTTATTCATTGTCCCTACCTTAAGGGCTGACACCTCTTTGTTGCCTTCTTCTTCCTCTCTTCCTCTAGTGGTCAAGAAATGCATTTTCATTAGCTCAAAGCAAGTTAGCCTAAGGTAGGTGCTATGCTATGCTACACCACCTAGCGTAGCAGACAACAGCAAAGTAAGCATTAAACAAAAACATTTACCAATAGGGGGTTGCATCCTTTGTAGTTTAAACTGCAATCTTCACCCCCTTCTCTTCCTTCGTGAAAAGGGTTTCCTTAGTTGGAGGAGGACTCTTCTACCGCAACTTGCTAGTTGCAGTCTCAGCAATGAGACGTTCACCCCACGACACACTATTATCCACAACGGGGGGTGTCTCTGCTATGCTGTGTTGGCCACGAATGTTGTGGACCACCCAATCCTTAGTTGTTATAGAAAATGACTCCCTAATTATTTCTAGGGGATCCTAGGCTCAAGTGGTCTGAAGGATCTGGCGAATCCATTGTCTGAAAATCTGGCTATGATTCTGCATGACCCAGACTCCATTTTCCTAAACCACTAGGAATTTCGCAAAATGCTTCAGGCAAGCTATGTAAAAGGCATAATGTATATTGGAACAGGACTCCATCTTCTTATGGAGCCCCAAGATTTCAGTCTGCAAGCCATTACATAAAAACCTAGCCCAGTTGTAGCAAGCCCGCTCCTCCATAACCTCATGCATTATCTAGGCCTGCTCAATCCCCAGGACCTTCCCCTAGGTAAGAAGCTAGGGAAATGCATGAGCACGGAAGATAGGGTAAATGCCCTTGGTAGGTCCTTCTTTGAGCTTCTTCATAAGGAGTCCCTTTCACTCCTTGGCAAGCCCCAACCACTCCTAGATGTCCTTCTTCTGAAGGGTCAGCTCCATCTTGGACTTTGACCCTATGAGGACACCTTTGGCAGGGACGTTGAATAGGTCCAGAAACAACTGGTCATTGATTTCAATGACCACCTGTATACCATGCACGCACAAGCAGAAGTGGCTCACCTTGTCAGAAAAGCATTCGACCAAGAAGAGCATCTCGACGGCAGGAATGTTCGGATTCGGGGCCAAGAATAGATCCATAAGCCTAGCCTTTTTAATGTTCTAGACCAGTGAGTCCAAGGCTACATCATTTAGCCAACATTGGCTCATCTCTACTTTTTCATACTTGAAGTAGATATTTGTCCCCTGTGTCTCCGCCATTACCATTGCCACCTCCTGAGGCTTCCTCACCCCTACAATATTTTCACAAAAATGTTTAGCGTAAAAACATAGAAAATACAAAGATTGCAAAAGCACTTAAGCATACTGACAGTATAGGGTTGGAACCAGATAATATGCCCTATACTGCTAGGAGAGCTGATCAAGTGATTAAAGAAACAATTGGGAAGGCAAAATCCAAAGTTCAAAAACGTGAACACTCTAGAGAGGTTGCTCCAATTGTAGATGAGCCAAGGGTGAAACGTATACGGTTTAAAATGCCTACATGGGGTAAGTAAGCCTAATTCATTGATTTTTCCTTGTTTTATTCATCATTAGTATTATTCTTATTCAATTTTACTTTTTTGGCCATTTATATGAAACTGATGTTGAACCTATGAGTGTTCTCAGAGCTAATTTCGGAAATAAGGAGAGAGGAGTTAGCCACAATCATCGAGGAGGAAGAGGTCCAGACGAACTTAGATGAGGAGGAAGAAATTGGCAAAGACAAGATGGAAGTCCTTGTACACCAAAGGGAAGCAACCAAAGTGTGGGAGGAAGACCCCACGGGAAAGGAACACATTGTTGATTAGGATGGGCTTGACGAGATGTTTGATGGTTTCCTCGGAGGAAGGTTGGAGCTTGGCGATCCTTCGAATTAGGAAGAAGAGAGAGATCTCGGTATATTTTCCTAATTATGTTTACTTGCCTTTTGAATTGTGCTTTCCATTATTCTAAATTTTTATTTTATGTTTTTATTGCTACAAGGCAAAAATGTTGAGACCAGGATGGTTCCTAACATCCGTTTAGAAGTCCGTATGATGATGGCTCCCATGGAAATGACCACTGAAGCTAACCCGTCTCCAACAAAGGAGCCATTTACTTGGATCGAAATGCCAAGTAAAATGGATTTTGTCCTTGGTGTTGTTGATGAGGTAGTTGAACACATCCAACAAGCTTTCCTTGAAATAGGTATAGATGTCTTAAGTGTTTGGCATGCTTCATTTTTTTGTACCTGTTTTTAGTGCCCAATGTCTAATGTATATTTTTCTCATGCGAATAGGGGCTAAACTGAGGTGGGATCCATTTGAGGCCACGTGTATTGATAGTTTTCCTACACTACCACTAGATATTGAGCAAGTGCCAAGGTAGATCTATGACGAGGTGGCAAAATGTGTTGTGTAGAACACCAAGTCTCTTTGGACCTACAGGTGTTTTATCAAAAAGCTATGGTTGCAGATTCAGGCAGGGGAAAAAGAGATTTCCAAGGTATTGGCAGAATGAGATGACCTTAAATCATGCTATGAGTTTGCCTCGACAAGGTTGACTAGCAATCGTTCCTGGTGAACTTCCGAGATTAATTATACTAGGTATTGGAACCTATTAAATCATCAAGTAACTATGACCCAGGAGCTAGTAGAGCGTAAGGCACAAATAGAGTTGCTGAATCTCAAGTGCTAGGATTGGAAAGCTTTTGCGTCTAAGGTGCGAAAATGGGGTCAAGATGAAAAGAAGCATAAATATCATTATAAAAAGGCATCGAAGGAGCAATCCATAGAGAAGCATCAGCTAGAAATGTTTGTAGAGGGTTTAGGCCTATGATCTTCATTTGATGATTTTGCTAGGCACACTATGGTAGAGATGGAGTCTCCCAAGAGGGTTATTACTACAGCTTCTGGGGAGGTTTCTATGGGTGATTTTCCTCTCAAACGTCCCACTTGGTCTGTGGTAGACAAAGGGAAGGCCTTAGCTGACATTGATCTAGGTCTTGATGGAACTGACTGGGCAAGTGTCTCTAAAGAGGAAATCCTTCATCGGCTAGAGTTTGGTCTATGAGGATCTTCTTCGGTAAGTCGTTTAAATTTGTCAACTTTGTTTATTAGTTTTTAGCAGGGAATGTCATCTCTTTTTGTTAATTATTTTCTTTCTTCTTTTTTTTCTTTACAGAGTCACGGCGATGACGGTGGCCAAGAAGGTGGCCAAGAAGGTGGCCCCAGTGGAGTGGGGCAAGATGATGCGGAGGAGCCTGAAGATCAAGCTCCTCCTAATGCCTAGTTCTAATTTGATATTATTTTTTTTGTTAAATTGATCATGTATACAATCTGTGTATTGTGTGAGGACATTGTACTAAGTTGTAATTGACTTTGATACATTTATACAATCTTTTCAGTTGAGTTTTCTATTATTAAATTTTTTTGTTTGAATTTTGAGTTTGTTTGAGCGCTGATAAACGTAGATTTGAGGTGAAAATATTTTTTTTCTTTTGGCTGTTTAAATGTAACCACAATGCAGTAGTGTAAAATGTTTTTGTTCATTTTATTGTTTAAGTGCAATGCATGAAGTAGGAATGCAGGTAGGAATGTAATTGTAATTGAAGCATAATCGTATAAAAGGGGGATGCGAAGAAAAACTATAACTGATAACACAAAAATGTAAGCATAAATTCGAACAGTGAACTTGAATTAAGAGAAAACAAATGTAAGAAAATGCTCTAGGTTAAGGCCATTTCAGGCCATGCACATATGTGTTTCAGTTTAAAGACATGACAGACTGTAGTCTTGATGTTCTAGTTTAAGGCCATTTCAGGCCCTATGCACTAGTTTAAGGCCATTTTAGGCCATGTGTAAATGAGGGAGGTTTCAAGTGATACTGGTGGATTTCTTGACAAACCGGCCATTTCTAGCTATGGTTAGTTTTATGTCATTGGGACATGTGGTAGTTTAACGTCATTTTAGACAATGAATGTAGTTTAACAGTTTAGTAATTTTTTGAGTTTTCTTAATTTAACATTAGGAGTGGCATTAATAGGTATGATTCTGTACTCAACGTTCCCTTCGCTGATCCCGTTGAACGGTAATTTAGCCCAAGGGATGTCTGATGGAATAGGCTCCATGTTGGTGTCTTCTAGTGTTTCTATATGTATAGTAGTTTCTATGTTTGTTGTAATTTCTAGGTTAGGTGGTGTATGTACAGTTTCAGGTTCGGGTGTTTCTGTGCTAGGTGAAGTTTCTTTTACGTCTAATGGATCATTGTCTATTGGTTGCATGCAACTTTGTTTTTCCTTTGTGTTATCCTGTTTAGGCTCTTCAAACTTAACCTCCGAGCCTTGATTTGTATCTGTATGTGACGAGATGGTAGGTGTAGAAGCCTCCCTGTGTATAATGATTTCACCGCCTTCATATGGTAGGTGAATCTCTTGGTGTATGGGGGAAGAGACTACATTCAGTTGGGCCAGCTAGGGTCTTCCTAATATTAAATTGAACCCTAGCATTTCGTCGATGACAACAAAGTTAGCAGACATGGGGAACTGATCCCCTGCTATAAAGTCCAAAGTTATGATGCCTTTTACTACTACGCGTGATCCACTAAATGATTTTAAACATGTGGTGGAGGTTGGTCTAATTAGTTTCGTAAGCCCTAATTGTTCGATGACGGGATAGGGTACTACGTTTGTGGTGGCTCCATCAGCTACATGCACTCAGTGTGTTTTGAATTGATTTACTTGTATCGTTATGAACATAGGTGCAGTTGTCACTTCTCCTGTTTTCTCATCAAGTTTGATGTTGTTCATGTGGAAGCCTAGTGATTTAGAAGTCGATCCTTGAGGTGAATACATTATTGCATGAATTGAAGGTTCATTTGGAGGTAAGTCTTTGCTTACTAGGATTAATGTCAACATGCGTACTAGGGCTTCGCGATGAGTTTGGGAAGTTAACATCAAGTCATATAGGCTTAATGAAGTGTTTTTCTATTTAAGTGCCTATGTGACCTATGTTAGGGCTATTTCTAAATCTTTACTGTTAGGAGTATGCTTGTTAGTGGTTACTTGGTCCATCGGGCCCAACAGTTTTATCTCATGTGTAGCTGGTTTGACGTTTTCTTCCATAACCGTTGATTTGGATGTATCATTTATTTTTGATGATTCTCCCTTATAGCTCATGTTTGGTTCGTTATTAGGTGATGTCATGGGTACTGCACTTAATGGAGTAGGCTTGGGGAGTCCTAAGGCAAGTTGTTGATGTTCTTTCTCCATTCGTTCTCATGTGAGCCTATCTGCCAGGTGTTCTCATGTGTGGTGTGGGGGAACATTTGGTTTCTGAACATCAGGTTGCTTTGGAACCTATATGACGTATGGAGTAGGATGGGGTTGTGATCGGGTGGTCAAAGGTGGTTGAGTATCAGGCTGCCTAGGCACCCTAACAACGTACGAGGTCGGTCTATTTTATGTTTGTAGAATGAAAGGTTGGTAGTTATCAGGATATTTGGGTATCTTAACAACATATGGAGTTGGTCTAGTTGGTGGTTGTACCTCCATAGTTGGAATTGTGGATGGCACCCAGGCTACATAAGGAGTAGGCCAGGTAAGAGGTGGTGTGTTTGTGGTAGTAGTGATAGGAGGTACATGCACTACGTATGGTTTGTCTTGTGGTGTTATGGTAGAGGCTGTCACCACGGGGGGTATCCGAATGACATAGAATCTTTGTGGGGTAGGCGGGTTATATGGAGAGTATGATGATTGAGGTGTAGGTGTTTGTACAGTAGGAGGAATACGAACTACGAAGGGTCTCTTAGGTGTTTTCTGTTCATTATCTAAATAAATGGTGTTAATCCTAGGTGCTTCTTATTCATTATCCAAATAGATAGTGTTAATTATGTATGGTGCTTCCTTAGTATTTAGTGGGTCCTTATATACACCCATAGATTGGTTTTGCGGTTGGACTGGGTTGGACTCATCGAAAGTTATTTCACCCCTATCTATCATTCGTTGAATGTCTTGTTTCAGGGTGAAACAAAAATAGGTACCATGTCCATTACATTGATGGTGCTCGCAAAACCTATCGAGCCTAAAGCCTTTTGGTAGAGGAGGTTCGTTAGGTGTGGCCAAGCTTGGATTCTTGACCAATTCACACAATTGATCGTGTCTTTGAATAGCTATAGGAGACATCTGGTTGTGTTTCATCATTTCATCCTTCAAAAGTTGGTTAAATATTTGAGAATGCTTCGCAGGCAGTGGTGATCTTTCCTCTCAAAGTTTCGGGCATGACCTGTTGTAGCAGTTTATGATGTAGAAGGTTCGGGTGCAGTAGTGGGAGCTGGTCTAGTATAGTTAGTAGGGGTAGCAAACGGTTTGTCTTATTGTCTCGTGCCCGTTTGTTGTGTTTCTGCTACTGCTGCTATAGTTGTCTTAGCCTTTTCTTTGTCTTCCTTATTGTGTTGGTTTTTAAAGGTTGAATAGGCTGGGTCATGATTGTTTTGTGTAGCTTCTTCAATATTCTTTATTTGTAAAAATGCTTGGCTAAGAGTGCATGCATTAAGATAGTATAGTTTGGAATTTACAAAATCATTAATGACCCCCTTTAGAATAGTGAGTAGATAAGTCTCCGGGATTGGTTCATGGAGCTCATTGAGGACAACACTTCACCGTTGAATAAATTTTTGAACAGGTTCAAGCAGTGCTTGCTTGACCTATATGAGGCTGTCAAGTGTGGCTTCAAGCTTCAAGTTATACTTGAACCTAGTAAGAAACTGGTGTAATAAATCTTCCAAAGAAGATATGGAGTTTCCGGGCAAAGCCCGATACCAATCAAGTGCTCTCCTTGTGAGGGACATGGGGAACACTCGTAAGATGACATGTGGCCATACCTGAAGCAACACACATTCTAGTCTAAACGTTACAAGATGGGCATTGGGGTCTATTTCCCCATTGTATTTAGTTAACATGGGTAAGGAAACACCCTTAGGTAATGTTAGAGGTGGAATCGAAGAGCTGATAGGGTCATCTTGATAAAAGTCTACTATCTTAAGCTCTTCGTCGGTAGTTGTTTTGAGGTGCTTGACCTCATCAGTTAGCTCTTACATCAGCTTTTTGACTTCAGCCCAATCTTGGGCACTAGGTGAGATAGTAGATTGATTATGTTGTGTAGTATACAACTTAGATTGTTGTACGGTGGGCTGGAAGGAGGAAAGTTGAGTGGTTGGAGATTGTGGTTGTGGAATATTCATGGTAGGTGGTACTAAGGGTGGTTGATTGTAGGAAAAGGGTTGCTGTTGTTGTTGCTGTTGTACTTGAGGGATGTTAGTGGGTGGAATTGTAGGAGGCAGTATGTTGTAGTGAGGGGGTTGATGTGGTTGGACACCAATCACAACCCACTACCTGGTCACGTTTTGTGCAGGAACACCCTAAACTTGTTGAGTTGAAGTGGTGAAGGGCATTCCTTGGGTTTGGATCTGTGGTATATAGTGCGCGGATGTAGAAGCTGGTATCACATATGGCATCCCGATCACTCGGGGTGGGAAGTTCATTCCTACATTATTTTGAGGGGGGTGTTGTTGGGGTTGTATTTGCAAGAGAGGGGGTAACATGGTGACTAGAGGAATAGTAGCAATGGGTATGTTGAATTGGGTATCAGTCGTAGGGAGAGTGGAAACAAGGGTAGAGGCTTCTTGTTGAGGCACAAGTGCTTGAGTGGTTCTAAATGAATGGAGGGACATAGTCTCCCCTACAAAAGGATGAAATAGTGGGTTTGCATACGTGTGTGGACTGAGAGTATGGTATGAATGTTCATGTTCGGACTAAGCCACAAAGTCATCCTCCTCCTCTAATTGAGGGTTTGCCATGGACTAGTCTAGAGACTGATTCCTTGCTAGGAGGAATTGTGAGATGAGTTCAGAGTAGTGCTTGGGAAGAGGGATGATGTCATATGGAGAGGGGATGAACTCATGCCCTCCCTTATGAATCAGTTCATATTGTTTCTTAGCCTCCAGTTTAGTTTGATCTATTGCCAAACTGACCTGGATCTTTACACATATAAAATTGTACTGTTCTTGTGTTATGACGCTAAATGATGGATTTTTTCCTTGTAGTCTGAGAGATCGACAAGGTCCTCCCTAGGGATTAACCTCACAGTGGGCCCCTATGGGTTGCATAATGGGTATCGACATCGTCATGGGGCCAACGGTATCTAGAATGGACTTGGTTGCAATGTTGGTGTTGGTGGTATTCATGATGAAAAGGTCGTAAATGTAACAGGGTGGAAGGGAGACAATGTTAGGGGGTACAAGTGAGGATTTGGCCAAGTATGAAATGGGTGTACTTATCAGCATACACCTAGGTTCGCAGTGTGTAGCCTGTTTACACAGCATATGGACTAGATCCCAGCATACAGGCTTCAACAACCAACGTAAAGAAACTAGTCACGGCATGTAAACTGAGGTCACGGCATGCAGACTACAACTGTCAGCATGAAGCCAGAGTGGTCAGCGTGTTGCAAGTGGTTGCAGTGTGTAGACAAGCTCTACAACGTGCAAGTACACTGGGCAACGTGTAGACAGGATCTACCGCATGCAGGTACGCTGGGCAACATGTAGACAGGGTCTACAGCGTGCAGGTACACTGGGAAGCGTGTAGATAGGGTCTACAGCATGCAGGTACGTTGGGCAGCATGTAGACAAGGTTTACAATGTGCAAGTACACTGTGTAGTGTGTAGACACTGAGAATACTGTAGAACAGGACATAGATTTGAGAGGTTCAAAATCAGATTTAATGTCGATGCAATGTAAATTTGAGAAAACCAGGCAGTAGATCAAAAGCACAGGGGACGGGTGTATGAGATCAAAGTAGATTTTAAATAGTTTCAGGCCCTCCTTCTAGTGCCATTTTCTGTACAGTTTGAAATCGTTGGTGCAACGCTGGAATGGGACAAGCACTACATGATTTACAGACAAGCACAGAAGACCCTACCTTCACTTGAGGATAAGCTGGAATTGATGAAGGTAGAGTACCTTGGGTGGTCCACATGTGGATCAGACAAGGATTTCCCGAAACGTTTGCCAATATGCACTACGCTGGGTTATGTGTAAACAGCGTGATAAGCGTAAACTGGAACATAAGCATGTAGAAATATAAACGAAGGGGCAAATAGAGATAAATGAAAACAATAACAGATCTTAGCCAAAAATGAAGCAACTTTATGAAAAAAAGTGGAGGTTACAATGCACCGGTCTAAACACAGTTGTGGATCTAACACAAGGCAGACGAAGAGCCTTGGTGGATGCAGAGGGATGATGGTTAGCTAGTTTAAACTGGCATAGCATGAAGGCTGTATACCCAGTGTACAGGGTCCAAGTTTAGCATATAGGATTTGTGTTCTGATCTGCTCAGTCTCTCAGGTTTTTTGTCTCCTGTTTGCCCAAAATTGCCAACCTCAATCTAGTGAAAAATTAGGATTTTTATGAGGTTTTTGGGTGTTGGATTTGAATCTGGAAGGGTATGAGTGGCTATGGGTGAGAGGATTTCAGGTCGGGTGACATGTGGCTACATTGTCCAAGTGCAAAGAAAATTACAATTGTACAACATGCTGCATACCAGCGTGTACACGCTGGTCATGTAAGATGTACATGCTCAGCGTGTGAGCTCCAAAATGCATGATTTCAAGGTCAAAACTTGATTTTCTTGAGCCCATGATGATGCCTAAAAATTGCCTTGTCTTTGAGAGTTGATGCCTTGTGAAAATCTTGCTTTGAAGTGCCTATTTTAGGTCACCTTTGAAGTCATACATTGGGCGTACACGCTGGGTGTACACGCTGGGCATACATGACGCATACTTAGTGAAAACCAATTCTTTTGAGCTCAAGATTTGCCAGGTTTGATGTCAGATGTCACCGTAGTCTTCTGTGGATCCCAGGGGACCTTTTCCTGTTCAGTTCAACTCCATTTAATGTTGTTTTTGAGGTTTGCAAGCTTCGGTCATGCTGGGGAGCATCATGACTTAGTTCGATTCTTGTTGGAGAAGTGCTAAGCTCAGAATTTTATGGTGTTTCAAACGGTTTTGCATGTCTCATACCCGCAATTTCCTGTTTCGCATACTACGAGTTTTGCATGTTACGATTTTGCATGTTACAATTTGGCAGTCCACAATGACACTAAACTAGTAGCTTGGCATTCACATGTTAACAGTTTTATAGTTTCACACTTTTGCATCAACAGTTTTACATCTTTACCGATTCTGCACTATTATGCCTTAGCAGTCTGCCCTGACCTTAAACTGGCGAGCTTTTAATCTTTGTATCATCATACTTCGCAAGTTACATCTCATCGTTGTTTTGCAAATTTTCATTGTACATAATCTCTGCCAACAGGTGCCTCGTAACTAGGCTTTCACCTCGTGTTGGCAGGTCGAGCAAGAGATAGAAATCCATCACAATCTCTCCACACCTTTAACATTAGTAGGTCCACATGGCAAGCTCGCGAGACAGTTGAACCCCAACCTGATCGACTAGGGGTCAACCACAACTAACACTATAGCAGCCTTAGAAGCATCCCCAAATTAGCTCGAGCATATGGTCCAAGCCCTAGATTTAGAGGTTGGGGATGTAACCAAGGACCCTCTCGTCAAGATACCTATGACCACATCTAAGGGGGAGGTAAAAATGTTCAAACTTAGTTCCCTCCTAGATGCAGAGACCCACAAAAATGTAGCCAGGATTTTGCAAGATAACATCAATGTCTTTGCATGGTCATATAGCGACATGACGGGTCTAGATCTGTGGCTGATATAGCACAACATTGTAGAAGGCTCACAAAGTAGAAGGCATTGAAGGCAGTCAAGTAGAAGGCTCACAAAGTTAAGCCAAAAATCACACTAGCCATGAGGGATGAAATCACCAAGCTATACCAAGCTGGTTTCATCTACGTAGTTGACTACTTGGAATGGGTGTCCAACATCATTGTGGTTTCAAAGAAAGCAGGAGGAATATGAATCTGTATAGACTTCCTAGACTTGAACAAGGCAACGATCAAGGATGATTTCCCACTTCTAAGCATCGATCAGCTCATCGACACCACAGCTGGTCATGCTCTATTATCCTTCATAGATGGTTTCTCTAGATACAACCAAATCTGCATTAATCTAGAGCATTAGCTGAAAAAAACCTTCATAACCCCATTGGGTACCTTTTGTTACACCATGATGCCTTTCAAGCTCAAGAATGCTGGGGCAACCTACTAGTGAGCCATGACCTACATCTTCAGTGACTACAACCTAGAAACATTAAATGACTACGTGGATGATATAGCAGTCAAGTCCAAGGAGGTAGCTAATCATCCACATGATCTAGGGGTATTCCTCAAGTGCTATCAAATGCATGACTTATGCCTCAATCCTAATAAGTGCATCTTCGGGGTGAAAACTAGGCGCATGTTAGGGTTTGTGGTATCGGAGGCTGGAATACGAGTATACCTTGATAAAGTTAAGGCCATCATTAACTTGGTGCCTCCCACAAACCTTAAGGAGTTATGTGGTTTGCAAGGTAGGGTGTAATTCATTCAAAGGTTTATAGCAAGGTTGACCAAAAAGTTACACCCCATGCAACATCTTCTAAAGAAGGGGGTTAACTTCAAGTGGACAACCCAGTATCAACAGGCCTTCAATGACCTGAAGAAGGAGATTTCACACCTCCTAACTATGCATCCATCACAAAGGGATAAATCCTTCTTCATCTACCTCGCCACCTTTGATACCTATCGTGGCACTGTTATGTCAAAAACGAGACGATGGGTCTGAGATACTAGCGTATTATCTGAGCCATGCACTAATAGCACATGAGGCAAAATACAATGAGGTGGAGAGGAATTGCCTTGCCTTTGTGTTCACATTAAGAAGGCGGAGGCATTACCTGTTTCGCAATACAACTAACATCATTTGAAAAAGCAACATACTCGAGGCTATCACTAACAACCTATACGAAAGTAGCTGGATAACCCAATTGAAAGAAATAATCGTGGAGTTTGATTTACACTATGTAAGTCAATCGTCGATGAAGGGTNCAATGCCTCAACCACACGAGGAGGTAGTGCAACTATTGTCATTATGTTGCCCTCTGGGGAAAGACACACATTTGCTTATTGTTTTGCATTCCCCTACACCAAAAACATGGCAGAGTATGAGGGGTTACTCAGAGGACTCTTAGCTGCCCAAGCACTGCACATACAACACCTAGAAATTTGCAAAGATTTACAACTAGTTGTGAATAAAATCATTGAGGTCTACACCTATAAAGCTACTCACCTGTAACCCTACTGCAACCTAGCAAAAATCTTGCTTAAACAATTTACGATCACAGATGTGCAACACAGGCCATGCAATGAGAACACCGTGATAGATGCCTTAGCTACTCTTGCGTTAAACATTCCACCACACTCAGGCGCAAACCTACCAACTTCGATTATCGAATGCACTGAGACTATTACTCAGGTAGGACATGTGGCCTCTGTCAGTGCTACGGATACCCAGGAGTGGTACATCAACATTAAAGCTTACCTACAACATGGTGAACCCCCAGGTGGATTNACAACCCAACTCATGGCCTCACCCATCGACAACCAGGTAACAATAGACCCCAAATTCCCAGATGAGCACATTGGCATTATCAACATCATCCCATCACATCTCGAAGCCACTTTACACTTTGACAATGCCTCAACCACACGAGGAGGTAGTGCAACTATTGTCATTATGTTGCCCTCTGGGGAAAGACACACATTTGCTTATTGTTTTGCATTCCCCTACACCAAAAACATGGCAGAGTATGAGGGGTTACTCAGAGGACTCTTAGCTGCCCAAGCACTGCACATACAACACCTAGAAATTTGCAAAGATTTACAACTAGTTGTGAATAAAATCATTGAGGTCTACACCTATAAAGCTACTCACCTGTAACCCTACTGCAACCTAGCAAAAATCTTGCTTAAACAATTTACGATCACAGATGTGCAACACAGGCCATGCAATGAGAACACCGTGATAGATGCCTTAGCTACTCTTGCGTTAAACATTCCACCACACTCAGGCGCAAACCTACCAACTTCGATTATCAAATGCACTGAGACTATCACTCAGGTAGGACATGTGGCCTCTGTCAGTGCTACGGATACCCAGGAGTGGTACATCAACATTAAAGCTTACCTACAACATGGTGAACCCCCAGGTGGATTGACATATGCCTAGAGAGATGCAATCCGTAAGTGTGCCCGACAATATGTGCTCATGGGAAATGATGCCCTATGTTGATGTTCCTAGGATGGGATATTGCTGGCATGCGTGGGTGGGGAGCAGGCGCAAAAGGTAGTTAATGAAGTGCATGAGGGGTTGTGCAGTGGACACATAGCACCTAGGGCTATGGCTACAAAAATCAGACACCTAGGGTACTACTAGCCCCACATGCAGCGTGACTGCTTGTCAAAAGTTAAGACATGTGACACATGCTAGAGATACGTAAATCTCATACACATCTCACCTGCGGACTTGAACCCAACACAAATCACATGGCCTTTCCAACGATGGGGACTAGGCCTCATAGGACCCATTACTTCTAAGTCCTCCGCAGGGCATAGTTTCATTATCACTACCACTGAGTATTTCACTAAGTGGGTGGAAGCCATTCCCCTAAGGAAAACAACGTCTCAACAAATCTGCAACTTCATCCTTGACAACATTGTAACAAGGTTTGGGCTTCCAATGACTATTGTAACCAATAATGGGCCATAGTTCAGTAGTATGAAAACCAGAACCTTTTGTAGCAACCTAGGCATCAAGAAATCATTCTCCTCCCCCTATTACCCACAAGAAAAAGGATAGGCGGAGGCTACAAATAAGTCCATCATCAACTTGCTGAGGTGGATGCTTAGCAGCAGCAAGAGGCAGTGGCATGAGCAGATCCTCTACGTTCTATGGGCCTACAGGACGATGTGTAGAACCGCAATAAGTAAGACTCCCTACAACCTTGTTTATGGATTTGAAGCTGTGTTGTCTCTTGAGTTGCAGGTACCATCACTATGGATGATCCTATCTGACATTGTGAGCAAAGCCCAGAACAATGAGTCATGGATCATCGACCTTGACTTAATAGAGGAGGAGCATGCGTAGAGAGATGCATAAAGCACTACCAAAGCAAGCAGCAGCAAAAGAACCATGCAGACCTGCATCGATGACCAGTACAGAAGGGAGACCTCATCCTCAAGGCTATCTGTGAGCATGTGAGAAAATTCCCAACCAACTGGAAAGGTCCTTACATGGTCACTAAATCCTTCAGGAATGGAGCCTTCAAGCTAGCAGACATGGATGGCAACGAGTTCACCAACCCAGTGGATCACTCGTACCTCAAGCCGTACTACGTTTGAGCACATGGAGAGAGCAAGCAACCATCCACTATGATGTAAAACTGGCACAAGTGAGTGAACGTCTGCTACGACATTAAACTGGAATGGCTACAGTAGCATCCACTATGATGATAAAATTGTAGAAACAACCAGTGGTGTCCACTACGACGTTAAAATAGTGGCGATCATCTACTATGATGTAAAACTGGCATAGCTAGTCCATTATGACTAGAAATTGGCATGACACATCCACTATGACATTAAACTTGCATGTACGATCTGTTGGGATCTTAAATCAGCATAGTGGTCCGTTGGGACCTTAAAACCAGCACATGGTCTACCAGGACCCTAAATTGGGTTCACGTCACATCCCTAGCATGCATCTGCGCTGAGTACACATCAAACAAGCATGTACAATTCTGACATGGGGGTGGGATGCTATAGCTCTAGAATGTAGTCCATGATGCAATGGGGACGCGGTCTAGAATACACGCAATGTCACCACCCTTAGCATTGTGTTGACCCTCCGAAGATGTCGTACGACATTGCACTGGCCCTCTGGACCTATTGTCATCATGGCCCATCACTCTAACGGTAGTTCCTTGGCTAGTGCTCACCACTGGAGCTCCAACAGTATTGTGGGCCAGCCATAATATTGTTATCCTCCAGCTCCCTGCCAAAGCCTTGGCTCGCACACGTTTAGCTATGTGGTAGCTGATCCCATAGCTGAACTGAGAATGCATGCCTTTGGCAGGGATTCTAGAGCATTTGCACTCACAACGACTCCTAGCACCTTCGACTCCAACTCCTCCATGTAGATGCTGTCAAAGCCATTGTTGGCCTTCCTTCTTTGGACACCACACACAAGCAAAGGTGCCTAAAAGGCTTCAACAATGTCTGCAGCTAGCAAGACCTTTGCCCTCACCGGTCCAAGGAACATCTTTCCACAACAACAAATGCTACAGCATCGCGAAGTGAGTGCCTTGACTAGCTTGACTACTTCAGAGTGCAAATCCCATGACGTGCATAACACAACTCACCGCATGGGAAACATCTACAAAAAACTCCATGACATGCGTAACATAGCTCGCTGCATGGAAAGCATCTGTAGGTAGGTTGAAACCCTACACAAAGGTAATGAAACTCATCCTGGGAAAGACATTTATCCTACAGGAGGTCGAAGGTCAACGAAAGCAAAGGTGAAAATGCAAATGACTCCCTCATGAGCACTCTGCCGAGGGATTCGGCTAAACCTCATCTTTGTCCTTCTCTTGTGCCTCTTTCCTCCTTGCTTCGCCTTTTCCTTCCAATGCAAAACTCTCAAGCATAGCCAAGCGACATCTGAACACTCACTGAACAACAATGTTAGCATTTTGTCTTCTGTGGTGTTTCATATTTTTTGTCAACGTTTATCGAGCCCATTCTCCAGACATTGATAAAGAGGGGCCAATGAAACACCACAAAAATTCAAAGGCATGCTTGCTTCACTAGGCCTTACAATTTGTGCAGTGCTAGGACAGTTCTTCAGGAGGAGAACGCTCTGAATTTAGACTAGCTAGTTTGGAAAATTTTCTACTTTAGGTGTAAATAGGCTCTACGGATTGTCTTACTAGTCCACCTAAGTAGTTTACCCAGCCATTGGCCTACTTAGAACCAACGCGTGGAGTTGTCAGCAGCACCTGGAATGCACGAGATAGTTTGGCAAGTTTTCTAAGTCATGAAGACTACTACGCTACACTATGCCTCGCTACGTAGCATAGCAAGCTTCAAAAAATGATTGCAAAATGAAGTGCTATGCTATGTTGTGCTACGCAGCATAGCACAATGTAGCAAAAGCTACGTGGTCAGTCCCCTTGCCCAACTTTAAGTCCTTCAGCAATGTCTCTTTCTGTCAGAAAGCCACGAACCATGTCTGTTGCTATGCTATGCTGAGCTACATGGTGCAGCGAGGCATAGCAATTCTGCAGAAGTGATAGAAGGTAACTCAAAGGGCAGGATCAACAAGTTCATAAGTTTTGTAGTGTAGGAGGCAAAGTTTGCAGACTGGCAAAGTTTTTGCGAGTAAGGCCAGTCGCTACGCTACACTATGCTACGTAGCATAGCATAGTGTAGCAGGTATGCAACCCACGCCTAGCGGAACATGCGAAAAGATGCTACACTACGCCAAACATGGTATGCTACAAAGCACAGCAAAGCATGGTGGGCGGTTGTGCGACATCAATGCACTTCACCTAATCAAACCGTTGGCACACGTCTCCAGATGTTGATGACACAATTATGGTGTGGCAGGCTCATAGTTATGGCATGGTAGGCACGCATTACAATAGTCATGCAGGCCCAATGGTCATGCATGGCACGTGCAACACAAACAAGTCAATGTGGGCCCGAAGCATGTGGCATCCAAACTGCCCCTTTCTCATGCCCTCAGTCCTATAAATACCCCAGTGAACAATGCTAAAAGGATTTCTGGCACTCAGACTCTCTTTTTCACACTTTCGGTTCTAGTTTTTTGAGCAGTCAAGTTGGTCCCTCATGTTCTTTAAAAAACAAGCAAGTTAGCATTGAGCATTTTAAGCTTTCTGTTTGACACTGCAAACAGTTAGCATTCTTAGCTGGCATTTTTTTCTGCCTCCTTTCTACTACCTTGGTAGAATTTTCGCATTGTCAGCTCTTCAGTCCACACTCAAGCACATAGCCGTCTTGCCTTACACGTCTTGGTTACTCTCGAGATCTCTACACTCCTCAATGCTATGCAATTGACTGTATCCACCTTGAGAGAGCAAACTTGTAGCATCGGAACGGTGCATTTTTCTAATTACATTTCATTTTTTCTCCTGCTTGTTATTACATTTTACATCGCTTTCTGTTCCTGTCTCCTTTACATTTAAACATTACTTCACGCTATCATTTCCATTTTTAAATCGCACGTTCGAAAAGGCTATATAGACATCAACTAAGTCGTTGTCTAATCGACCAAATTGTTCAAGGTTCCCTGTATCCGTTCCATTCAACGCAGCCCTCCCGCAGATACAAGGTTGAGATTGTCTGTGACTGCCAACCCCTTGATGTTTTCCAGCTGCCGACATTTTTGGTTGCTACATGGTGTAGTTTAGTTATGCATCCACAATGCTTTAGCTAGCGTAGTGGATGTAGTATGTGTACTGACCTAAATCATCAGTGTAAGGCTGGAAGGGAAATAGACACCAAGAGATCACTGGGCATGCACAACTGACCCTACCTTCGCTTGAGGGAAAGCTGGAAAAGGGAATGAAGGAAGAGTGCCTTGGATGGTCTGCACACAAATCAACTAAGGACTTCCCTGAGCATAAGCTATAGTTAGTGTTGGGGTTATCATAAACAGTGTAAACAGAATGTAAATGGAATGCAAATAGTGACACGAAATGTAAACAGATCGTAGAGCGTAAATGGACACTAAATTGTAAATGAAGCGTAAATAAAGCTAAATTGTAGACTAAGAGGAAATAGAGTGAACAATGTAAATGACAGGAAATAATGAACTGTATTGTATTGTTTAAACAAGAATGTGCACTGGTCAAAGCATAGCTACGCGTATGGGTGGTAGGTCAAGCACTAAGCCCCGGGATGATGTCTAAAGTGTTCAGATGCTAGGAGTCAAGTGTGCCTGAGCATCCTATGATGTTGGTTGATACTTCCCAAGTTGCCAACCTTCAAAATTGCCCCCTTGTTTATGTGAATTGATAGGGTATTTATAGGGCTGGGCTAGGCTAAGGTGCGGAATTCCAGAATGGAATCGATGGCTGGGAGATGAGAGGAAAGTGGATCTAGTGACATGTTTTCAATGGACAGTTGTGCTTAGCTTGGATGCATGCTGGCGAGAGTTGGATGTAGGTACATTGCATTTTACAATTTATGGGTTATTCAAGCCCATGAAAGTACATTTAATTTAGACACGAGAGCCTGACATGCCCACACATGTGGATTTACAATGAAATGTACAATAAGAGAAATTCAACCCCTGCTTGCTTGACCATGGACCAACCACTCTAGGATGTCGAGATGTCAATTTGAGGCTATTCGAGGCATCTCTGTTTGACCAGGGCTTCCAACGTGAGTTGTCTGGGCTTCCATGTGTCTTCAACATGCGTTTGAAGCATCTTTGTGCAAGCGTGATTGGCAATCATGCTACAGTAACGTTGGGTAGTCATGCTGGGTATGACCTCAGCATGACCTAAGTGTGAGTCACGCTGGGTAGTCACACTGGGCATGACCTCAGCGTGACCTGAGCATGAGGTAGAAAAAATGAAATTTTAACACCAAATTTGGAATTTTTGAAGCCTATTTTTAAGCACAACTATTGCTTTCCTATGTGTGATCTAGATCTAGAAATTTGAGTTTGCATGTGTTTGATTTGGAGCCTTTTTTGAATAGGTCACGTTGTGGTCACGCCCAACGTGACTACCCAATGTGACCTATAGTGTGACCTGCAGTGTGACCTCAAAAATTTGCAATTTTGAGCTAAAATCTAGAATTTCTAAAGGCTGGGACCCATAGTTATCAATAGTGGACCCTAAGGATGAATTGCACCCTTGAAATCAAGTCATTTTAGCTCAATTTTGGGACTTTAAAAGTTGGTCACGCTGTGGTCACGCCCAGCATGACTGCCCAGCATGACCTGTAGTGTGATCTCAAAAACTTGCAATTTTGAGCTAAAATATGGAATTTTTGAAGGTTGGGACCCATAGTTATCAATAGTGGACCCTGCGGATGACTTGTACCCTTGAAATCAAGTCATTTTGGCTCAGTTTTAGGGCTCTAAAAGTTGGTCATGTTGTGGTCACGCCTAGCATGATTGCCCAGCATGACTGCCCAGCATGACTTGCAGTGTGACCTCAAAAACTTGCAATTTTGAGTTGAAATATGGAATTTCTAAAGGCTGGGACCCATAGTTGTCAATAGTGGACCCTAAGGATGACTTGAACCCTTGAAATCAAGTCATTTTGACTCAGTTTTGGGGCTCTAAAAGTTGGTCATGCTGTGATCACGCCTAGCATGACTGCCCAGCGTGACCTGTAGCGTGACCTCAACAAACTACACCATTTGATTTGAAATTTAAACTCTTGAATGCTGAAACTTGGAGTGGAAATCAATGGCTCTTGAGGATAGCTTACACCTTTATTTTTGGACTATTTTGAGTTAATTTTGAAGCTATTGGAGTTGCTGATGCTAAGGGCAAGCTAGCTTGATAGCGTAAGCAAGCTGGGGGTGATCTCCCTACCTTAGTTAAAGTTTACCTTTTGAATGCTTGAAAGGGTTTGATTCATTTTCAATTTAAAGTGCTAGGTGGAAATTAGTGGTGTTTCATTGGCCCCTCTTTGTTGACGTCTGGAGGAATCTACCTGAGAGGCGTCAACAAAGAAGTGCAAAACACCATGAACCAACAAGTACCAAACATTATCCATCAGGCCTTGGCTGGATGTCATCGCATCATGTCCAATAGTACATAGGATTAGGAAAATGTAGTTTGGGATGCAAGGGG
>MNCI01008764.1:159048-188369 GCA_015680685.1 Gnetum montanum
GGTTGAAACCAGGGGAAGCCAAGATTTGATCAAGGGTGATAATTGCTGCCAGGATTTATGGGAGAGGAATGCTCTCCTGTGAACAAGTTATATCTTTGGTCTTTGTCCATAGCTATTGCTCAGTAGACTCAGAGCCAAGAAGTAGAAAGGTGCATTCTTTGGAGAAATGGGACTCTTATAGAGTGTTCATGGGGCCCGTTGTAAATAGCCAAATCCATGCGATGGTGTGCAACATGGTCTCTTTGAGACACAAGTGTAACTGTTTTTCAAGATAATTGCCTGGGGCTTGTATGAGAATAGACAATAGTCTTTTGTTTATGATGTCAATGGGGTCATGAAGACCTTTTCTGTGCATTTTTCTCTTTGATCCTTTTGTTTTATTTTCTTGTTTATTTTCTTTTTTTTTTGCTTTATTTTTTCTTTCTTTTTCTTTTATTCTTTTTTCAGTCTTTTTGAAAGAGCTTGCTTTTTGTATCATGCTCGTGTTTGAGCACTTGCATTTTGCATCATGTATTGTGTACTATGTTTTGCATTGCAACTACTTAGGTAGTTACAGTGTGCAACATTGTATCAAGAGTTTTGAGGTGAGTAGAATGTATCAGGGGGGTGTAACTAAATATGCTAAGGGAAGCATGATGGGGAAATAGGGGGTGTATCAAGAGTTGGGAATGTACTTATGAATGGATTGATTAACCCAGTTACATGCATCAGGAATAATGTGATACCTTGTCATCATGATGAAATGCATATGTGTACGAACACCTCAGGAGTGTCAACTTGCAAACGTAACTCCAAGAAGACAAGAAAAACACAAATGAATTGGTTAACTAAGCATTTTAAAGAAGGAGATGGAGTCATCATGTGTGCAATTTTCAAAGAAAACAGAATTATGTATAGTATTAGCCTCATTAGGGCCCATGAGACAAATTATGCAGTAAGTCTTTGTGAAACATGAACAACTGATTACAGCGATACATCTTTTCAAGTTTTGCCTAGTCATTGATGATGTCACCAGTTTATAGTCTTAGCAAACTATTATGGATTAGTTTTACATTATAACCCCTTGGACGGTGCCATTTTAGCATCGTAGCAGACGGTACATTGCTAGTTTATAGTCATAGTGGACTGTAAAGAGGCAAACTAGTTTATAGTCTTAGTGGACTCTGGATGCTAGTTCCATGTCATGGCGGATGGATGTAGCAGTTTAGTGTCATACCAGACAGAACTCTATGGTATCAGTTTTAAGTCACGATGCCAAGACTATTCTGTGCTAGTTTATAGTCATAGTAGACTGATGCTTACCTTGCTTGTATAAAGTGTGATGCTGCATGCATGGTCATGCTACATGCCTACGAGATCCTGCAAAAAATCAACTAGGAAGAAAAGAACATCAAGAAACACTTGTCGTACATAGAGTTAGAATGTATGAATGAAAGAAAAGCAACGCAACAAGTGATAGTTTTAGGCCGTTCTGAGCTGTATGCTAGTTTAAGGCCTTTTCAGGCCATGTGTTTTTGTAGTTTTATGTTTTTTAAACAATGTGTAAACTAAGTTGGAGGATGTGCAAACAATGAAAACTATGTAAAAAATGTAAACAAAGAAAAATGTAAATGTATAGGCTAGTGCAACATAAACAAAAGTTTAAAAAGCATAGCAAAGGATAGGCAGGAACCTACATTTTCGGCCAAGGGAAAGTCTTGGTCATGTAGTTGCTTCCTAACCAGGCATGAATTACAGAGCATGCAAGGCTGAGGATCCTCTGGGGGGCTGTTGGCCTCAACCACTTGTTCAGGTATGTTAGCCTTAGGAATTGTGTTGGTTGTTATAGGTGTACCATTAAGAAACTCTTTTTCCAAAACTTACACCATGTTTATGTCATGGATAGTTGAAGAGGAAACATTATCACCATGGATGATATCTTAACCACCTTTGTATGGAAGGTGGATTTCTTGGTGGATGGGAGAGGAGATGGTCCTTAGTTGAGCTAGCCAAGGCCTGCCTAGAATCATGTTGAAACCTAGCATCTCCTCTATGATAGTGAAATCTATGCTAGCGGTGAATTTCTCTCCTACTACAAAGGCTAAGTTGATTGTACCCTTGATTGTGACACATGATCCACTGAAGGATTTTAGACATGTGGTTTTAGTTGGCCTGATTTCATCTGCCAGGCCTAGCTTGTCGATGACAGAGTATAGGACTACGTTCATTGTTGCACCATCGTCAACATGCACTCTACGGATGGTGCACTACCCAACATGAATGCTAATGGATACTGGAGCTGTAGTGACTTCCCCTCATTTGGGGTTGAATTTAACTACATCATCACGAAAGGCTAAGGTTGTTGAACCTAATTCTTATGGTGTGGGAGGCAACATTGTTGCATGGATGGATGCCTCATTTGCAGGAATGTCCTCCATAGTAGGAATGGAGGCTAAGACCTGGACCAATGCTTGGTAGTGAGCAGGTGAGGTCTTGACTAGGTCGTATAAGCTAAATGTTGTGTTCTTTTGCTTGAGCATTTGCTTTACTTGGGTTAGTACAGCTACGAAGTCTTTGTCATTAGCCATTGTGTTGGCTTTGACTTCCTCCGTGAAGCTTGAGTGATAGACCTCTCAGGAGGGGGACTTAGGCTTGGTTTTCTTTGGGGTAGGGGCCCCAATGTTTAGTTTTTGTTTGCTAGTTGTGGCCTTTTCTTCGGCCATGAGAGTTGCGAGGTTCTTGTGTTCCCTCTTGCATTGCCATTTGGTGGACCTACTCGGGTTGCTAGTGGGGTTGACCCTTGAAGGAGGGGGGATCAAGATGTTTTCCACTATTGGGCTTTGGATAGGTGAGGGGCCATCACATTGTGGCACCTTGATGATGAAAGGTTGCTAAGCAATTTTGTTGCTGTGTCATGCCAGTTTAACATCTTAGCAGATGAACATTGTGGAGCCTTGACCACAAAGTATGTTATGGGTGCCTGGGGTGGCACCTTGATAACAAAGGGAGGCCTCTTGTTTGTGGAGGCTAGGGGAATCCTTGCCTTGCTGGGAGGCACACGGATCACAAAAGGTTTTTGCACAGGTTTGGGCTTGCCACCTATGCTAATTGAGTTTATGACATAGGAGGCATCGTCTGTGTTGGATTGACTTGCCATGTTAATCACTAGTTGGGCTTGTTCTATCATTCCCTGTAGGTCATCTTGCAAGGCATGATAGTTGTCTATACTATGACCAGCCAATTGATGGTAATGACAATATTGGTTCAATTTAAAATGTTGTGGGACTGGGGGATCATTTGGTACTGCTAAGGTGGGGTTCCTTAGTAGCTCCTAGTGCCTGTAATGTTTTTGGTAGGTAATCTCCAATATGTGTTTATGTTGGATTTGCCCAGCTTTCAAGAGTTGCTCCAATAGTTGAGAGGGTTGCATCGGTAGTGGTGTGTACTTTGAGCGATCCTTATGCTAAAAGTTGGACTTTGGAGTGGCCCCTACCGATGTAGGTGAGTTGGCACCAAAGTTGGCAGCTTTTTTAGCTGGGGCTTTAGGTTGCTTAGCTATTGGGCCCTAGTTGGTTGCTTTTTTGATTGCCACTACCATTGCCTTGGTTGTGTTTTTCGTGTGAGTATGTTGATTTTTGTAGGCCACATAAGCTGGGTTATTACTTTTTTATGTAGCCCCTTCTATGTCTTTAATTTGTACAAATGCCTGACTCAAAGTACAGGGTTTTAGATAATAAAGCTTTGATTTAATGAAGTCATTTGTAGTTGCCTTAATGATGGTAAGTAGATATGTTTCAAGGATAGGTTCATGAAGTTCATTCAGGGAGGTGCTCAATCTTTGGATAAATTTCTGTGCTGGCTCTAAAGGCGCTTGTTTTAGATTGTATTTGAAATGGGTGACAAATTGGTGCAACAAATCCTCCAGAGAAGATATAGAGCTATGGGGTAAGGATCAATACCAGTCTAAGGCTCTTCCTGTTAAGGACATAGCAAACACATGCAAAATTATGTGGGGCCATTCCTGAAGCAAAAGACTTTCGGTTCAGAACATCACTAGGTGGGCATTTGAGTCTCCCTCTCCATTGTACTTGGTCAACTGAGGTAACGAGACTTCCTTTGGCAAGGTTAAGGGTGTAACTGAGGTCAATTGGGTCATATTGATAGAAATCTAGTACTTTGACTTCCTCATTGTTCAGATTTTTATAGCGTTTTAATTCCTCTGCCAAGGAGTGCATCATTTTCTGTGTGTCTGCCCATTCTTTGGTGGTAGGAAAACCAGTGGATTGAGCAAATTGTGGATGATAATGATTTAATTGTTGCATTGTTTGTGGAAAGAGAGGTTGTTGGGCTAACATTTATCGTGATGGGATGGTATTTGAGACTAAGACTACTGGTGGAACCCACTGCCCAGCCACAGGTTGTGAGGTAAAACCCTGAACGCATTGGGTTGGAGTAATCAATGGTGCTCCATGGATCTGAACCTAAGGTATGTAATGGGTGGATCTGGAAGCTGGTATGACTGATGGCATTCCAATTACTTAAGGTCGAAATATTGACTCTGCGTTGGTTTGGGGAGGGAGTTGTTGGGACTATATTTGTGGAGAAATGATGGAAGTAGATGCATTAGAGTGAATATTTTTGAGTAGGGAGAAGATAGGGATGGAAGTAGGTACCTCTTGTCAGGAAACTGGTACTCGAGTGTTTGCGGATGAAGGAGGAAGAAAAGTTTCTTCCAGGAAAGGGTGGAATAATCAGTTTGTGTAGGCATGGGGACTAACGGTATGGTAGGAATCTCCATGTTCAGATTAGGTTGCAAAATCATCTTCCTCATCTTGAGGCTCTATTGGCGGTAGTTGTAAGGCTTGACTTCTAGCCATAAGAAGTTGGGATATGAGTTTATGATGGTTTTTAGATAGAGGGATTATGTGAAATGCTGAAGGGATGAACTCACATCCTCCTTTGTGGATAAATTCATATTCTCTCTTTGCTTCCCTTTCTATACGTTCGATAGGTAAGTTGGCTTGGATTTTGACACATATGAAGTTATACTGTTCGGGTGTAAGATTCACATAGTAGGGCCTTTGCCTTGTAACATGAGTGACTGGCATGTAGGTCCATGGGGATTTGTGTGTTCAATAATGGTTATGGATCCCATAATAGTCACAGGGTTCAAAGTTTCGACAATTGGTAGTGTTACTAGGTTGATTTGAAATTATTCCATGACGAACGTGAGTAGACTGGGCTAGATGAATGGAGTTGGATTGCAAACAGTTGCATTGTGATCGACGTGACACAAACACAGCCTGGCCAACAGGAAACAAGCTCAGCATGACCAATGGGGGGCAAGCTTAGCGTGACCAATGGGGGGCAAGCTCAGCATGACCAATAGGGGGCAAGCTCAGCGTGACCAATAGGGGGCAAGCTCAGCATGACTCATAGGGATAAGATGAAAATGTTTTAATAGGTAGGGTGATGGACGTTTTAACAAATAACAAGCAAGTTGGCTCTCCTTCTAGTGCCAAAAATTATACTAACCTAAATCATCGGTGTAAGGCTAGAAGGGAAATAGACACCAAGAGATTGTCAGGCACACACAGTTGATCCTACCTTCACTTTAGGGCAAGCTGGAAAAGGGAACAAAGGTAGAGTGCCTTGGATGGTCTGCACATAAATCAACCAAGGACTTCCCTAAGCATAAGCTACAATTAGCACTAGGGTTATCGTAAATGGTGTAAATAGAATGCAAACAGTGACACAAAATGTAAACAGATTGTAGAGCATAAATGGAGACTAAATTATAAATGAATCGTAAATAGAGCTAGATTATAAACAAAGCATAAACAAAGTAAATAATGTAAATTGTAGGAAATAATGAATTGTATTGTATTTTTTAAATAAGAATGTGCACCGATCAAAGCGTAGCTGCGCGTATGGGTGGCAGGTCAAGCACTAAGCCCTAGGATGATGTCTGAAGTGTTCAGATGCTAGGAGTCAAGTGTGTCTGAGCACCCTATGCTACTGGTCGATACTTCCCAAGTTACCAACCTTTTAAATTGCCACCCCTATTTATGTGAATTGATAGGGTATTTATAGGGTTGGGTCGGGCTCGGGCATGGAATTCAAGACTGGAATTGACGGCTGGGAGATGAGAGAAAAGCAGATCTAGTGACATGTGTCCAATGGATAGTTGTGCTTAGGCTAGATGCGTGCTAGTGAGAGTTGGATGTGTGCTGGATAGTTGTGCATGAGTTGGATGTGTATTGGCAAGCTATGTTCTTGACCAGGTATATTGCATTTTACAATTTATGGGTTATTCAAGCCCATGAAAGTACATTTAATTTAGACATGAGGACCTAATATGTCCACACATGTGGATTTATAATGAAATGTACAATAAGAGAAATTTGACCCTCGCTTGCTTGACCATGGACCAACCACTCTAGGATGTCGAGATGTCAAGTTGAGGTTGTTCGAGGCATCTCTGTTTGACTAGGGCTTCCAACGTGAGTTTTCTAGGCTTCCACATATCTTCAGCATGTGTTTGAAGCATCTTTGTGCAAGCGTGACTGGAAGTCATGCTACAGTCATGCTGGGTAGTCATGTTGGGCATGACCCCAGCGTGACCTAAGCGTGAGTGACGTTGGGCATGACCTCAGTGTGACTTGAGCATGAGGTAGAAAAAATGCAATTTTTGACACCAAATTTGGAATTTTTGAAGCCTTTTCTTAAGCACAACTGCTACTTCCCTGTGTGTGATCTGGATCTGGAAATTTAAGTTTGAATGTGTTTTATTTGGAGCCTATTTTGAATAGGTCACGCTGTGGTCATGCCTAGCATGACCTTAAAAACTTGTAATTTTGATCTGAAATCTGGAATTTTTGAAGGCTGGGATCAATAGTTATCAATAGTGGACCATGAGGATGACTTGCACCCTTGAAATCAAGTCATTTTGGCTTAGTTTTGAGGCTCTAAAATTTGTTCACGCTATGATCATGCCCAGCATGACTACCCATTGTGACCTGTAGTGTGACCTACAGTGTATCCTCAAAAAACTTGCAATTTTGAGCTAAAATATGGAATTGCTGAAGGCTAGGACCCATAGTTATCAATAGTGGACGCTAAGGATGACTTGCACCCTTGAAATAAAGTCATTTTGGCTCAGTTTTAGGGCTCTAAAAGTTGGTCACACTGTGGGCACGCCCAGCATGACTGCCTAGCGTGACCTGTAGTGTGACCTACAGTGTGACCTCAAAAACTTGCAATTTTGGCTGAAATCTGGAATTTCTGAAGGTTGGGACCCATAGTTGTCAATAGTGGACCCTAAGGATGGCTTTCACCTGTGAAATCAAGTCATTTTGACTCAGTTTTGGGGCTCTAAAAGTTGGTCACGCTGTGGTCACACCCAGCATGACTGCCCAACATGACCTGTAGCATGACCTCAAAAAACTACATCATTTGATCTAAAATTTGAACTCTTCAATGCTAAAACTTAGAGTGGAAATTAGTGGCTCTTGAGGATAGTGTAAACCTTCAGATTTGGACTGTTTTGACTTGATTTTGAAGCTATTGGATTTGCTCATACTGAGGGTAAGCTAGCTTGATAGCGTGAGCAAGCTGGCTTGGGCAAGCTAGGTGTGAGCTCCTTGCCTTAGTCAAATTTTTTCTTTTGAATGCTTGAAAGGGTTTGAGTCATTTTTAAAGTGCTAGGCTGAAATTAGTGATGTTTCAATATGGACATTTCTTGTCATCCATCTGCATAAGCATGACTCCTAAGGCATACTTTGATGCATCCGTCATAACATGAAATGGTTTAGACCAGTTAGGTACTTATAGGATTGGAGTTTCTACAAGTTTCTATTTTAGTTTTTGGAATTCTTTTTCACATTTTGCAGTCTAGAAAAATGGAGCATCTTTCTTTGTTAGCTCTGCCAATAGCTTTGTGATCTTAGAAAAATTCTCTATAAATCACCGATAGTAGCCAGTATGTCCAAGGAATGATAGAATATCTTTGATAGTTTTTGGTTGATGAGTTATTCCTTGGATGACCCTTATTTTCTCAAGGTCTAAATCAATTCCTGGTTGTGATATTCTGTGCCCTAATACAATGCCTTCCTAGACCATTAGGTGAATTTTTTGCCAATTGAGCTGCAAGTTGGTTTCAACACATCATTTTAGCACTTACTCAAGGTGATCCAGGGCTTGATCAAATGTAGCTTCATAAGTGGAGAAGTCATCCATGAAGACTTCCATACCACTACTAATCTACTATTATAAAATGCTTAGAACCAAGTGTTGGAATGTAGTAGGAGCATTACATAGACTAAATGGCATCTTGCAATATGCAAAAGTTCTCCAGGGACTCATGAATGTTTTCTTGGCCTAGTTCTCTGATATGATTTAAATTTGGTTATAGCCACTATAACCATCTAGAAAAATATAGTAGTAATGCCCAAATATTGTGTCTAACACTTGATCAAAAAATGGCAATGGGAAATGATCCTTGAATGTTGCCATATTCAATAAGCCAAGTATCGATGCAGATCGACCACTTTCCACCTTTCTTTAGGATAATTATGAGTGGAATAACCCACTCACTATCTGCAATGGGATAAATGAACCTTTCCTTAAGGAGTTGTTTGATGTCCTCTTTGACAATCTGCTTTAGTTTGGGGTTCAGTCACCTTTGTGCCTATCTCTTTGGCTTCATGGCTGGATTAGTGTAGATACGATGCTAGCATATCGTAGGATTAATCCCTATGAGTTTAGGATATGACTAAGAAAATTCTACTGACCATTTTTCAACCACATTCAATAGCATCTTTTCCTACTCTAGAGAAATATTTTCATTGATTATGATTAGCTTTTCATTTTTTAAAAACACATATTCCATTTCGATCGGTAGCATTTTTAGTTCAAGGAGTTCTTGCTTGAGATTTTCAAGAATCTCAAACTCTCCCCAATAAGCATCATCAATGAGTTGGTGATGAACTTGCTAGAGTTCATCAATGCCTACGACCTTTGAACATGTCAAGCTCTTAGTCAGTTCCATGCAAAGTGTGCTACTTTCAAAAGTAGCAATCAGCCATTGGATGCCCGCCTATTTTGTGGATGCTACGTACAAACACCTTTGAATTTCTACTTTTGGTGCACATTGCTTGCATGCAAAGATAGATGCTTGTTTCATGGCCTAGAGTTTTTGCACACAATTACACCTTGTATCTTTGTATGCGATGCATGGAACTTGCTTCTTCTCAATCTTTCTGAATGCATTTTCTTTGGATATTTCTAGGAAAAGATCTCTAATGTCCATTCTTGCATCAGTAGTGCTAAGCCATGCACTTCCCATGGTGATTTGGAAATCCCCTTTGTAGTTCTCCACTTTGATCACTAAGAAATTAGTAGGATAAGACCACCCACAGACAGTGGTCATAATGTCTTCCACCAATCTCAATGGAACAGTGATGGACTAGTCTACCAATTTTAATATGATATTGTTCTTCTTGAGAGGAGGTAGGTTCCATGTAGTGTACATCTCATGAGAAATTAAATTGACACTAGAACCTAATTTGAGAAGAGCTTTGCATGGTTCATTCCTAGAAATCTACAAATAAATTAGAGGACTTTTAGGATTGGCTAATTTCTTAGGAGGGTTTCTAGCATGGATCCAATCAGATATAGTGTGAGTTAGCATCATAGTATGGATCCTAAGTAGATTTTGGTTTAAAGGGACTCAAGGGAATTTGATATAGAGGAAAATGAAGGGACAGGGTTCTCAACTACAAGTGTATTTAAGGGCTTAGGTGGATTGTGGGATCAAAAGAAAGATCTTTTCTTTGATCAAGTATTCGACCCACTTGGTTGATAAACCGGTTGTAGATTAATAGCCCTAGTAGCATTATGTTGTTGTAGTTAAGCTACTAGTTCACCCTGCATAGGTGGAGTAGGTGGTAGTTATGCTGCTAGAAGAGGAACATGTACAAGGATAGGAGGGGGATAAGGATAAAAGGTGGCATCCCTTCTTTCATGTGGAGAATGAATTTGATAATAATCAGAGGGGTGGTAGTGAGATTGGAAAGTAGAAATGTGACTAGAGGAGTCATGTGGAAATGCTAAACATAGTACCCATATGGATCAAGTTGTTTGTAAGGGCATTACTACCTTGATGGTGCCAATGCCATGATTGTGGTTACTACCACTATTGATATTACTCATATGGTTGCAGTGGAGTTTTGCTTGGATAATACTATTGTTACTAGTGGAACTACCTAGAATTACCTTGAGGATAATCTTCTGGACATTTACCTTTGTGTTAGTCATGGATTCAGAGCATACACCCCAGACTCCTATAAATGTGGCACTATGGGGCAACATCTCTTAGGATGTTCATACTAGAAAATGTCACATCCACCATCATCATCTGATTCACTTTCTGCAAATTCTTCTATTGTAGCAATCTTGCCCTTAACTTTTCGATAGGCACATTCAACTTCCTTGTGCCTCTTGCACTTACAATCACTACCTTGTTCTTTGAACTCTTCAGCAATTTTGAAGACAACTTAAAATATACTATCCATGGAGTCCCATAACTGATCAACCTTGGTTGTAATTTTAGATTGAAATTTTTGGAGTGGCAAGGTTTTCCTATTCACCACCTCATCAAGTGTGGATTCTTCCTCACTATCATAGAATCAAACCTCCCTCTTGCAAATGGAAGAATCGTGGTTATATTCTTCTACGCTTTCTCTTGTTCTTAATTCACCCTCCTCTTTAGCTACTTGTTTGATTAGTATTTGTATCTAACAAGCACTTAATTTTGATAGTAACCCTTGGGCATAGACACCAAGGGTTCTCCTCGTTTCTAATCAAAGTCCATCTACAATGTGGTGAAGTTGATCCAGTTGAGAATAATCATAGCTAGGACATTTGTGCATTAAGGAGTAGTATTGGCTGATGGTGGCATCCAAGGTTTCGTGTGTTCCTTGTTTCTATCCTTGGATTTATCTTCTCAAGTTGGACACTCCAGAGTATGTTTGATATTTATCATTAAACAATTCAAGAATGGTACTCCATTGTCTAAAAGATTCTAGCTCTAAGGATTAGTACTAGTTCCTTGCTTCTTTGATGAGTGTCCTTGGGAACAACTTAAGGTTTTACCACTCATTCTCTATGTTCTACAAGGCACATGCATCTTGAAAAGCTTGGAGATGGTTCTACAAATTAGAGTTATATCCCTCTTCAAACTGAGGAATATTTTTTATGTCTAGCCTTTTGATCTAACTATCCTTTACATGCCTTATTGGAATTCATATTGCCTCTACAATATCAAGCATACTTTGGGTAGCAAGAAAAGACTCATCAAGGCCATGATCATGGTGCCTACGATGCCCTCTACTACCCCTTCATTCATGGTGATGTGCCTCTCCTGAATGTTTGCATCCTTGATCTTACCTTTCCCAATAGTCCCTTCAATCATTTCGATCTCGTTGGTCATTTCGATCACCTCCATCATGGTCTCACCTCTTGTAGCTGTGGTTAGATCCAAAAGAAGAAGATGATGATGACGAAGGTGAAGAGGAAGGAGGACTAGCATCGTCACAATGCTTGCTACCACCTCTTCGGTGATTACGACCATGGTTATGATCTTGTTTCTTATCTACATCTCTACCTTGACCTGCCCCTCTGGATCCTTCTTTATCATTAGATCCATTCTTACTAGAACCAAGATTGTAAATCGTGGACTGCAAGTTCTGGTTTTCACCTGCTTCATCAAAGTCAAAGAGAGGAATTTCACTAAATAAAAACCCCTTAGAAAAGGGTTCTCCACCATCTTTTTGGTGCAACAAGAATGGAGAATCATTAAATCTTTTTCCCTTAACAAATTCATAATGTTGCTCTAGCTATTGATCTTGTAGACATTGTGCCTTAGTGGGATGAAAATCCTTGGTGTTAGTATCTTGCACAACATACTTAGCATGACATTCCTGGAGATCCCATTGTATAAGCATTTGTTGAAGCATTGCAAGAACGGATCGATCAAGTAGCAACACAATGTTACCCTCCATGTCATGCCACCATAGCTAGTCATCGTAATGTAGGATGAAGGTGAAATTGGGTACATACTCATTAGGATGAGCATATACCACTTGATATTGTTGAGGCATCAGTTGATGATCTCTATCAAATTTGGGTGAAGAAGCACTTATGTGAGAAGAAGACATTTTTAGTTAGATGATAAAAATGTAGTGTGCTTTTAAATTTTGTTGTAGTAATTGTAAAATATGGTATGACTCTAAGGTTTGTTCCAATGATTTAAATAATTTCACTAAATCCTATATAGCACATGAAACATCTAAAAGGTACCCGACAATGATACCAACGATGATCGGCGAGGTACCCCTACATCCAACCATACTAATCACTAAGGCATTTACGCACGATCTGGTTGAATTCCATGGACTTATAGTTCTCCAATGCACTAGTTCTTCTAGGAAGTGAAATGGGCATTAACAACATTCATTGTCTTCCCAACCACACTTGTCAAGTTCAAGGGTATGGTTTAAGTATAATTGAGGTACATGATTTTTCTCATTTTATGTTTTATAAGTTTAATCACCTACAATAAGAATGAAAGGTAGAGTGATTTAAGATCTAATTCATTTACTGCATAGCTAGCCTAACACAAGTACTCATCTCACTTTCCTAGACACATCCTAAACACATATAATGTTGCTGGGCTACTAAACATTAAGCATTTCTGGGTTACCAAGCACTATATGTATGCTCGAAGTGGTCATTCTTGTGTTAATTAACAACTAGGAATTAATTGCTTAATTTAAATGTATTAAAGTAAAGTGCATGAAAATAAAGTGCATTAAAGGAAACATTAATATATTCTCAGTAATGCAAGGATTATCAAAAGAGTTCTCTTTTGTTTTTGTCACACTACTATGTTTAGGTACAACAGTGTTTGAACAAAGATTTGTACACACTTAGACTCTTGCTACGAGCACTTAGAAAATATTCTAACTTTGGGAAAAAAAATTGCAAGAGCTTTGTTATCTATAAAAAAAAACTATATGAAAATCATGAGCCCAAGTGCTATATTTATCGGTCGGTGTATACCTCATGATATTGGATATCCAAACATCATGTCTAGGCTTTGACGTTGGATACTCGATGTTGAGGCTCTGAGATTGGATATACAATGTTGAAGCATGTGAAAAATGTGATTCATCAAACATCAACACATCATACACCTCACTATGAGTTAAACCATATGCATCGATTTTACTAGCTCACGTAGGAAGACAATGATCACAAATTTAAATCAATTACTAGCATAACTACATTACCTTATCCATGGAGTTTGACCGAGCTATGCATGAATACTCATATCTCATATGGTTGGGTGTTGGACTACAAGCCTAATCAACCATAATTAATTTTAGGCCATAATGAGGTTGTTTTAGCTAAGGGTCATGTCAGTAACACTGTAGCTAAACAAAAGTCTAACTCTAGAATGTGTTGCAAGATCTTGAGAATTCTATTTTTGGAATGCTGAAGGTACAAAAGGTGGTTGCAGAGCACATGAGTGCTATGTTGTTGGTAGGAACTTGTGCTTCTCATCTCCTAAAATCTAACAAGTTCTCTCAAATCTTAAGAAATTGACATGAAATTTATGTTTTGAGCTTATATTTATGATCCAAATTTGCCAATTTTAACATATTATTGCTAAAAATCAAACTTGGAGTTAAGTGTAGTTTATCTAAAGTTGACATTGAGTTTAAGAATAGTAAGTTTGACATTTGACTATGGTAAGTGTGATGACGTATTAAGGTGATGTTGATGTTACTATCAACATCATTAATACTTATTCAAATTTTAACAATTTTGCCAAAGTACTGGTAGCAAGCTTTCAAGACCCTATTTGAGATCATAATGGACATCAAATGATGTTGAGGAATCCAAGAAACTAGAAGAAGGTGCTAAGTGTAAAGCCTGATGTTTAATGATGTTATTTTACAAATGTTGAAAGTACCAATGCTAACACTTGATGCTAACATTAGTGTCATCATCAATCCTACTTGGCAAAATTTTTGATATTTTTCATATGTTCAAACTTTGAGCCTTTGAGAACTTGATTTGCCTTTGAATTGATGTCAAATTTTGCTAAGATGCCCGAGAAGCCTAGTCATGAGTAGCTAGGTACCCCTACGCACAACCATGCGAATCATGGCCATTCACACGTGAATCAATTTAATTCCATAGACTGTAAGCAATTTGCATACACCAAACCTTAACCAGCAAACCCTTGGTTAGAACGGTCATTATCTTCCCAACCTCACTTGTGATGTTCTAGTGGCGATGATTAAGTGAGATTGAGGCAACTTATTTTTATGGCCTTTTACTTTATCTTTTGGCATATAATTAAGGTATGGAGAGTAAAGAATGAAATATTATATAATCTATAATTATCCTAATCTATATCTTAACTATTCCTAGCATAAGGATCCAATCCCATCTTTTGGGCATGTCCTGAGCATCCCATAACCACTACTGGGTTACTAGATGTTAAGGATCACTAGGTTGCCAAGCGTTGGGTTTAGGTTCGAGATGGTCGTACTTATGGTTTCTACGAACTATGAACGAGGGATAGTGATTAAAATAATAACAAGAAAAACTTAAGTAATTATCAAAGCATAGAAATATTAAGCTATTAAATGCATTAAATAACTAAGTCCAAATGCTACAAGGAATGCTTGAAAAGCTCTTCTTTATTACCATTCACGCTACCTTTCTTACACCTATTGCAGGCACTTGGAAAATATTCTAACTCTCGCAAGAAAAAACTGCAAGAGCTTTGCTACAATTGACAAAAAAAGGTACCTAAGTGGGGCGGGAGCCCACTTATTTATAGGCCGAAATAGGTGCCATGTAAATGAGGCCATGTCAACGCATGGAAGGATGCATCGATGGGGCTGCATCGACGTGACCGTGTATACAAGGTCCCGTATATGTGGTCTAGTAAACGCATCAACCAATTGACACTTCATCATACCCCCATGACTGAGTAAAAACTCGTCCTCAAGTTACTCTACAATTTGGAAGGTATGGACTTTTATTTACAACACACATGACTCAACACACACACATGACATAACATCAATTTTGCCAAGTACCCAAGTGTAAAGAGAAGGAAAAACTACAAAAATGGTGGTGTTCAGAGATAGAATTGAACACCCTACCAGTCCTAGAGTCTCTGCTGTGAAGAAGGATGCAAAAATTTCTAGAGAAGATCACATCGTCGCTGGTGGCAGTGGTTCCGATGGACCTTCACCAGCTTCTAGCCCATTCGACGGTGGTGGCACGAATGATGGCTATCCCACAACATCTACAACTTCTGGAGGTAGTTGAAAAGCCTCCAAGAGGACCCTCATTTTTTCCTCTTTGCTTCTAGGATTGTTCACTATCTAGGTAGCTTCACCAATTTGTGCTAGAACTAGAACCTCCCAAGGGCATGACAATGCTGGGAAGAGTTCTTTCAAGTTGATGAACCAGGCTACAAACTGTTTCCATTCAATGTTGAACGCTCAGATTGATGTATGCAGCTACTGGTAGTCATTCATCTGATGGGCCAAGTTCTCTGTGACCACACGTTGTCCTTCAAAACTCGTGCAGTGAACCTTGAGTTCCATGTTTTTTGTTTTCAATTTCTGCTTTGTTGCTTTGCATGCTTGGAACTTGCCCTCATATAAAAAATATGAGGCGACCACTTGCTTCTCCAATTTAGACCATGGTCTCCTAGCTGTGAGCATAGCCAAGTTTGCATAGCAAAGGTTGGTAAGCTCCATATATTTAGTCATTTTCTCGATCTGTAGTTCCCTGAGGTTGATTTCAGCTTGATTGTAGGCATTCAACCCATCAAAGATAGGTTGTCATACCTCACCTCCTTCTTGAAGCTACTGGAGTGCTTGGTTTAGCTTAGCCTTTGGGACTTGAATCTGTTTCTCATTTACTTTTGCAATCCCACTTGGTCCTTGTAATGATTTTTGACTTTTTCAAATTTTAGGGCCTCATTCTTCCAAGAAACTATTTCGATGGCAAATTTCTGTCACAAGGTTTGAACCTCCTCCATGGAAAGATTTCGATTCTCAGTGGCCAACCTTTTCACATCTACATTCACCTTGGCTAGCTCTTCATGCGGTTGGTGAATAAAGTTTTTCATGTGCTCATTTTCTGCACCAACATTGCATAGGTGATGGACCTCCATGATCAACCTAACGTTCTCCTGGTGAACCTCTATCAAGTCCTTATCTAACTGATATGTTTGGGCATCTACCAAGGACTTATCAAAGATCACCAAATATCGCTCATCCTCAACTATCTGAATTTTAACCTGAAGCTATTGAAAAGCTTCATCTTTGATGAGCTCATGGTTGAGGAGAGCTAGATTAGCAAGTTAGGTTATTAACTTAGTGACTTCTATTGCCAAGCATTGATAAGTGGCTTGAGTAGCTTCAAGTTGCCCCTCCAAAATGAGGCTCTTCCTCCTTGCCGAAAGCAACTCTGATTGGGCTACAGTGATGTTATCCGGAAGGTCAAAGACATCCAGAAGCGGTTGCTTGGTTCCCACTAGTCAGTCCAATAGTTCTTCATGTTGTGCTGCATCAATCTTGCTACGTAAAGTTATGATGGATGCCTATACATCTTGAAGCCCATGTATATCTAGTATAAGCACCGCTAGTGCCTTGAGAACTATAGCAATTATATCAGCAACCACTTCAACCGCAATATCTTGTCCTTGGTGCTACATCACTAGGATTGTCACCCCCTTGCCATGTTCTAAGTGTATTGAGAATGTAGTGGCATTCCTTGAAATTCAAAGAATAGTTGTTGAGTTGATACCATTACCTCTCGGACACTAGGATTTGTTCTTGCTGGTACTTGCATTCGAGCGGTGGAGAACATCGACCCTACTCTTTCTAGTAAATTGGTTGATCAAGCCACTTGCTCCAGGTGGCTTATTGCAGGGTGATAGAATAAAGGGTCTTCCCCTCCACCAGTCCTGCCAGATTGCTCTTGCTAGCTCAAGAGTGATTGTCAGATTTTGTGGATGTGTTCTGCAATAGTTCGCAAATCCAACCTTGTTGTTTGCGCAAGTGGTGGAGGTGGTTGCTGCTCTTCCTCCATCTGTGTAGTGGCATGAATCCTATCTTTCATCATTTCATGCCATGAGGCAATCATGGTATGTCAAATTGTATCATTGGTGTGCTATGCTATCCCTACCCATTTGCATAACTTTCTAATTAGGCAGGGGAAGGGGAGAGCTCATCTTCCACATTCACTTTTGATGAACCTCTTCTCAATTTCCAAGAATAATAACTATGGAAGACTCATCGAAAAATTCCCACTTAGAGCGGCACATGCACGAGTGGAGAAGGCTGTAATTTTGCTAGATCTTATTGTTGGATTTAGGTGGTAAGATGTGATCTTTGAATGCACCCTCTCCATAGTGGTTAGAGAGCCAAACTCCTTGCGGTCTACCCCATAGCATCAACTGATCCACTTCCCTTTTACCTTAGGGTCTGCTTGTTTTGGGATATTTGCCACATCTACTCTAGTCTCTGGCAACCCTAGAGCTTGCACTATTTCCTCTGCAAAGTAAGAGACATAGATGTATTTGATTCTTACCCTGGACCCTGGTTTCCAATTCATCCAGAAGAGATAGGTCTCTCCCAGGTACCATTCACCATTGGTTTTGATAATTGGCCACATAAAAGAGCTTTGTAATTAGAGCCTTACATCTTCTGATGCATTTTCGAGGAATGGTCCAAAGTTTAGCTCTTGTAGGACCATCCATTGCACTTTTCATGGCTTGATAGCATCGAGACATGCTTGGGTCAGGGTGACTTTAAGCCATGGTGTTATCCCTGGAGTTTCATCCCCTTGCTATTGCTCACTGAGAATCTCCTCTTCGGGAATCTAATGGACAGATTCCACATCAGGTCCTTCGCAGAGGGGGCCTATTGCATGAGAGCCCTCTAGGTGCTCTAGTTTCTACACGCCTTGTCTTTTTCCTGTTCATGGATGCTTGTCCTTCGGTTGTGATGGTCCTTCTCCCTTTGGATGCCTTGGTTTGGGTTCCATCTATAACCAAACATAACCACCCATTAGACTATGCATAAGTAGCTCAAAATAGCCCTTATACACTTTCTTAGTTTGACTAAGTTATGTTGTTGGCATGAGCATTCCATTAAATCCCCTGAAGTGTTAATTCATGGGTTAGAGCCAAAAACAATAAGGGATGAGTTGGAGTTTAAATGGTTATTTTTGTTTCTTCCCTTATAGGTGTGAAGTCTTAGTTAACTAATTAATTAATTATACATAGGCTTCACCCCCCATGACTAAGAGCATACCTCTAGTTGCTTAAGAGGGCAAGGAGTGATTGATGCGGATGTGTGATGGAATGTAGGTGCTCGGAAAGAAGTTGGGCAGAAAAAATTGGCAAAATCTCCCCCTAATTTGTTTGCAAAATGATGAAATTTGAAAGTGCAATGACCATATATATATGGGTTTGGTGCTGCATCGATGGGGCCATGTATACATGGCCACATATATGTAGGGGGCTACATATACAGGGTCCCATATATGCAAGGGGTCACACCCATTGACCAAAGTTGACTAGCCCAGAAAAAGCCCGAAAAGATGAATTTAACACGCCAAATTGGGGCGATTGAAGAGCATGAGAGGCCCGGAACACGGTTGAGGAAAAAAGGAAGGGAAATAGACCTAGAAAAAGAGTCATAGGTAGGATAACATGGTGAGAAAGGACTCCGCGGGAAAGAAATCGAGCGATAGATAACATGGAAACAAGCCACCAATCAACCAAAAGGATGGAGCACTAACAAATGACACTAAGAAGATGCAAGTAGGTCCTCCTCATAGTAGGTAGTAGCCTTCATAGCCCTTGCATATCCCCAACACCAAGGTTTGTAGGCCTCGAGGATAAGGAATGGTGATCGCAAGTTAATACGCCCATCCATAAGAACCTGCCGCGACATGAGAAATTCAAAGGAATCACAACAAACAATCAAAACATAAGACTGGCAGTGAGGTGAGTCATGGAGAGAAATGGGTGAAGAGAGAGGAGTGAGATTGGAATTCCAATTATTGGTCACATGAAACCCCATGTGAATTTGTGATTAAGTGACCTGATAGGACCTTGCCCAAATTCAGACCCAAAACCCATCCACATCCAGTGACATTGCAGCAACATGTGAAGACTCATCCATCCCCCAAGTGGACAGGAATGCACCTGTAGAGAACCACCACTCCAACAGATGTGAGAGGAAGGAAGTGAAATGGGACCAAGTTAGAGGGGATGAAGGAAGTCCCATAACTAGTGCTTGTGGCCCGTGAGAGGCGGTCTAAGGGGTGTGCTTTGAATTCCCACATGGTTAAGATTTTATTTGTGTGTTTTCTTTTATTTTGTGGGAACCACACCATGCAAAGACCCATGCTTGTGTGCATGAATTTGACCAAGGGGTGTGCTTTGAATCCTCATGTTTTTTATTATTATTTTTTTTCTTTCTATTTTTGATGAGGACCACACCATGCAAGGTTAAACTGCCCAGGAGCTTCCTTGTAGAAAAGAACTTGGAGTGGAAAGAAATTCATAAGGACACTCCCATCACCCAAGGGGTAGAAGAGGACAATGAATGTTGCATTACCCTTGAAGTCACACCTGATTCAAACCATTGGGTCATCCTTGAGTTTAGGAACTACACAAGTCACACATTAATTATAATTTTTTAAGTGAAAGGGGGTTGCATGGTTCCAAGAGGTGGAAAACCATGGAGTTGGTGAATGGGTGGATGACGTGGACTCACTACCGATATTATGAGGTGAAAGTAGATGCAAAAATCCAAGAACAATGATGTGAGGATAGGAGCGAGGTATAATAAGTGGCTATTTTTAGTGATCCATTGCAATAAAAACCATCCGCGTCAAACCTGATGATAATAAGATGGCTTATTAGAGATTAATTGTAAATGAAACACACACATACTTATGCATAAAGAAACAACAACAAAGAAATGGGAAAATAATTAAAGAAAGGAAAAAAATTAACAAAAATTGGCAAACGTATGAATGATGTTGAAAAAAAAGTGTAAAAAAAAGTTCCAAAAAGAGTGAGGAGCATAGTGGAATGGATCAGTGTGGAGGATGATCTCCCCCACGACTAGGTGGAAAGGAGGAGATGCGAAAAATGAAACAAGTTTGTCTTGGTGATGATGAGGTGGTAGCACTGGTTAAGTGAAGCTCACGGAAAGGTTTTAGTTTTTGCTGGTTGACCAATTGCATCTGTGTGGGGTCCGCAGGTGTGTGGATGAGCAAGGCCCTGGATGGAAAGGTTTCAGAGACAATGTAAGGTCCCTCCCACAATGTTTGAAACTTGGTCAGTTTTCATACATGTATGGGGTTCTAATACAACACCTTGTCTCCATGTCTAAATGTGACCTTTCGAATCCTAAGATCATGACTTTTTTGTTGTAGGCCTTGTGGATCTCATTTGATAACAAGGCCACTAATTGATTCTCATCTAGCACACTTAGGTTGATAAGCCGTTCATGTTGTGCTAGCGGCAAGTCAAGACCTAAGTCACTGGCTATGGATAGTGTCTAGAGTTCTGCCTAGATTGAAAGTTTTGGTAACTTTCTATACACTAACTCATAGGAAGAGTACCTTATAGGAATTTTTCAAGTGGAGCAATAGGCCTAGAGGGCATCATTAAGTTTGGTGTTCCAATTCCCCTTGTATTTGCTGATGGTTTGGGTGAGGATCTTGGTGATCTCCCTATTGGTAACTTCGGCCTACCCATTGGCTTGGGGGTGATAGGCTGTTATGAATATATGGGTGACCCCCAAGTGTTGCATGAGTTTTCAAAAAGTGACACCCATGAAATGAGTCCCATTATCTGAGATAAGTGCACATGGCACTCCAAACCTGTTGATGATTTGTTATTGGACAAATCGTGCAGTGGTGTTTGAAGAATAGTTGATGATAGTGGCCGCCTCTTCCCACTTTGTATAGTAGTCCATAGCTACGATGATGTACGCCTTTCTATTGGATAGGAGTGTGATGGGACCCATGAAGTTAATGCCCTAAATGTCAAAGGGCTCCAGTGGTTGGATCCACTGTTGAGGTTCCTCCATTCGTGTAGTCATCCCACCATCTCTTTGGCATCGTTCAAAGTAGGAAAACCATTGTGCATCCCTAAAAATTGTGGGCTAGTAATATCCTGCAAGTAGGATCTTAATGGTTATGCGGCATCCAACATAGTGACCCCCACAAGAACCCTCATGAGCATCTTGGAGGATGTGCATTGTATCATCGTCAGGGACACACCATTGGACCAGGCCATCTATGCACACCTTATAAAGGGGACCATTGATTTCCATAAAACACTTAGCCTTATGGAGAAACTGTTGTTTCTATCAATGATCCCACTCCTTTGGCAACTCCTGAGTTGTGAAGTAGGTGAGGATGTGGCTAAACCAAGGTGATGTTTTGGGCACCTACAAATCGACCGCACCCGCAAAGAGGAGTTCATCTAGAAATTGGTCAGAGAGGGGCTCCTCCTCTTTGGTGTCATCCCATTTTAATCAAGACAAGTGGTCATCAACCACATTCTTGGTCCCCTTCTGGTCTACCATGGTGAGGTGAAATTCCTGAAGAATCACAACTCACCGAATGATGCGGGTGCTCACCATTGGTTTGTTCATTAGGAACCGGATAACACTATGGTTAGTATGCAAAAACACCTTGTATCTGAGCACATAGTATCAGAATTTTTTCAAGGTGAACACCACCGCCATCAACTCCTTTTTAGTAGTGGTGTAGTTAAGCTAAGCACCCACAATGCTACAACTTGCACAGTGGATATAGTATGGATGTTTTTGATCATCACACTGTGTAAGCATGACTCCCAAGGCATAATTGGATGCATCCGTCATAATGTGGAAAGGCCTAGATCAATCAGGTGCCCATAGAACTAGATTTTCTATGATTTTTTTCTTAAGTGCTTGGAATGCAGATTCAAATTCCTTAGTCCAGATGAACAGATCATCTTTCTTTGTGAGTTCTACCAATAGCTTGGAAATCTTTGAGAAATTTTCAATGAAGCACCGATAGTAACCAGTGTGGCCAAGGAATGACCGAACATCTTTTACAATGCTTGGTTTTCGGGTGATTCCTTTGATGACCTTGATATTTTTAGGATTCATGCTAATCCCTGTATGTGAAATACAATGCCCTAGCACAATGCCTTCTTGGACCATTAAGTGGCTTTTCTACCAATTTAGCTATAGATTAGTGTCTAAACACTTTTTCAGAACTTACTTAAGGTGGTCCAAGGCTTGCTCGAACGTGGCCCCATAGGTAGAGAAGTCATCCATGAAGACTTCTACCCCATTGCCAATTTGCTGCTGAAAAATGCTAAGGACAAGGCGTTGGAAAGTGGCAAGCACATTACATAGGCCAAAAGGCATCTTCTTGTATGTGAAAGTCCCCCATGGACTTGTGAAAGTTATTTTTGCCTAGTCCTCTAATGTAATTTGGATTTGGTTATAGCCACTATAACCATCCAAAAAGCTATAATAACGGTGCCCTACAATGGTGTCCAACACCTGGTCCACAAATGTGAGTGGAAAGTGATCCTTGAAGGTAGCCATGTTGAGCAATCAAAAATCTATATAGACCCTCCATTTTCCATCCTTCTTTGGCACAATAACAAGTGGGCTGACCCATTCGCTATTGGCAATGGAATAGATGAACCCCGCTTTGAGCAACTGCTCGATTTTATCTTTGACAACTTGCTTCAATTTGGAGTTCAACCATATTTATGGTTGACATCATGGCTTCATGGAGGGGTCAATATAGATCTGATGTTGGCAAACCCTAGGATCAACTTCGGTCAACTCAAGCTATGACCATGCAAATGTAGCATCCCATTTGTTCATCGCCTTTAGCAACTTTTTCTTCTATTCAGAAGCAAGGGTGGCATTGATAATTATTGGCTTCCCATTTTATAGAAATGCATATTCTAAGTGGGCTAGTAAGGACTTGAGCTCCAAGGGCTCTTGTTTGAAGATTTCATGGATTTGCAGCTTTCCCCAATCATCATGGTCATCGACAGTGGAGACTTGTTGATGAACCTCTTCCATTTCATCCATGCTTTCTACATAGGCTTGTACAAGCCCCTCAAATGGTTCCATGCATAATGTTCTACTACTAGGATCAGTTGTCATCCATTGGGTGCCCTCTTGATTGGTGGCTGCTACGTACAGGCATTGTTGAACTAGTGATTCTTCGGTACATCGACTGCATGCTTGAATGGATGTATGCTTAGCGGACCAGAACCACTACACACAGTTGCACCCTGAGTCACTGTACGTGATGCATGAAATGTGCTTCTTCTTAATTTTTCCAAAAGGATTTTCCTTTGAAATTTCAAGGAAAAGATCTCAGAGTCCTAGTCTTGCATCCACCGTGCTCAATTAGGCTCTTCCCATTATGATCGGTAAGTTCCCCTTGCAATTCTCCACATGGATGATAAGGAAGTCGGTAGGATAGGACCACCCACAAACGGTGGTTACAATATCCTCTACCAATCCCAAGGGAACGGTGATGGATTGGTCTACCAGCTCGAGCCGAATGTTGCTCTTCTTTAGTAGGAACATGTTCTAGTTCTTGTACATGTCATGTGAGATCAAATTGACTCTTGATCCTAAGTCTATAAGATCTTTACATGGCTCATTCCCTGCCACTTGAAGATAGATGAGGGGGCTTCCCGAATCAGTCAATTTTTGGGGAAGGTGCCCTACCTTTATCCAGTCGATCACGACATGGGTGAGCATGATCGTTTGTATGTTGGAGGATGTTTGGTTTGAAGGCTACTCGAATGGTGGGACAATGGAGGTGCTTTGAAGTTCAAAGGCACTAGCCATAAGTGTATGTTCAGGTTGTTGGGCTTAAAAAAAGGACACTTTCATGGTTTGGATTTTGGTCCACTCAGCTGAGGTGCTGGTTGTAGGTTGACAACCCTCGTAGCATTTTTTTGTTATGGCTATGGTGGTATCTTCCCCTGCATATGTGGAGCAGGTGGTAGTTGAGTGGGATGTTGTGGAGAAGGAGTGGTAGGAGAAGGTGATGGAGGATAGTAGAGATGTGGGCTTTTCCCCTGGGTGATGGAGATTGTGGTCAAAAATATTTTAGGGGTTGGTAATAATTCTGAAATGTGGCATGGCTGGAAGAGTCCCGTGGAGAGACTGGTTACTAAATGTAGTACCCATAGGGATTTGGCTATCATTAAGGGTACTACTACCTTGGAGGTACCATTCCCCATGCTTGTGGTTGCTGCCACTGCTGGAAGTATTCATAAGGTTGTGGTGGTGCTCTACTTGGATAATACCCTTGCTGCTGGTGGAACTACCTTGGGTTGCCTTGTGGGTAAGGCAAACTTTAGGGTGTTTGCCTTCTTGCCAAGCAAGGATTCAATGCGTACACCCAAGACTCTTGAAGATGTAACACCACAGGACAACACCCCTTAGGGTGTTCATATTGACATATGTTACATTCATCGTCTTCCTTTGTGTCAGAGTCTACAACCTATTCTACTACAGCAACTATGCCCTTACCCTTATGTTTGGCATGTTCAACTTCCTTCTTCCTATGTCAATCATGATCATTACCTTTCTTTCTAGACTCTTCTACAATTTTCAACACACTTTGGAATTTTTTGTCTAAAGAGTCCCACATATTATCAACCTTTGCCGATATTTTAGATGCAAACTTTTGTAAGCACAAGGTTTTTCGATTCATTACTACTTTTAGTGTTGATTCCTCCTCATCTTTGCAAAACCAGAATTCCCTCTTTCTGATGGAAGGATCTCGGTTAAACTATTTTGCACTTTCCTTCTTTCTGAGTTGCCCCTCTTCTTTGGCCACTTACTTGATTAGGTGCTACAGTTGATGGGCCCTTAGTTCTGATAATTGTCCCTAGGCATAAATGCCAAGGGTCTTTCTTGTTTCAAAGAGGAGCCCATCAATGATATGGCAAAGCTATGCCCACTGAGAGTAGCCATGACCAGGGCATCGATGTAGCAGTGAATAGTATCTGCTCATGACTGCATCCAAGGGTTCATGATTACCTTGCTTCCACCTCTGATGTTTGTCATTCAAGATCTCAAGCATCATACTCCATCTTTTGATTGATTCTGGTTCCAAAGTCCGGTACCAACTTTCTGCTTCCTTGATGAGTGTGTGAGGGAACAGCTTAAGCTTCTACTAATCATTATCAATATTTTGTAGGATGCAAGCATCATGGAATGCTTGCAAGTGAGTTTGCAGATCACAATTGTATCCCCCTTCAAATATGGGGATGTTGTTCATATCAATGCGTTGGATCCAGCTATCTTTCAAGTGCCTACGAGGGATCTGAACTACCTTAATGATATGGAGCATGATCTAAGTAGCCAGAAATGGTTCATCTAAGTCATAGTCCTACTAAGGACCATGGTGTCTATGATGATTCCAGCTACCCCTACTTTCATGATGGTGATGCTCACGTGATTGATCACACGCTTCCTCACGTCATTTTCTTTGGTCCTTATGACCACCACCACCTTGCTCCTTTCCACCACAGTTATGATCAGAGTCTAAATTGGATGAAGGTAGTGGGGAGCAAGAGGATGAAGAAGAGTGAGAGGGATCATCACCACCCTGTTGACAATCTCTCCCTCTGCTCTGGTGGCAACCATGATCTTCCTGCCCATCCTTGCTTGTGTTGTGACCTTTCCCATGTGATCCACCATCATCCTAGGGGTCTCAGTCACTTTCTTACTTATTCTAGATGATGGACTGGATGACTTGATGTCCTAGAGGAAGTTTGGCCAAATGGGAATCATGAAAGATAGGCTCCTCATCACCCTGCAGCCCTTGCAAGAATAAGGGGTTCCTGAATTGCTTCCCCTTCATGTGTTCATACCGTTCTTCCTGCTGCTGATCTTGTACCCATTGGGCCTTAGTGGAACAATAGTCCCAGTAGTCATGGTCCTCCATGATGTACTCCACACCATGGTCCTGGATGCCTAGTTTGGCAAGATTGTGAAACAACATTCTAGGAGCCAATCGATCAAGCGGTAGTATGATGTTGCCTTCCATGTTCCACCATCATGAATGTTCATCCTGATGTAGGATGAAGGTGAAGTTGGGGACATATTCATCTGGATGCTTGTATACCACTCAACATTCTTCTGGCATTGGTGGGTTGAATCCATCTCGCCTGTGAGAAGAATACATATTGGATATTAGATGATCCATTTAATCAATGTACTTTAGCTTTTTATTAGTCCACCTAGCATGCATAAATGTTACTATTCTAGGTCCATTCCAATGACATGAATAATAAGTTTGCTAAGGTTAATTGGCACATACAACACTAATAGTTCCCGGCAACGGCACCAATGATGAGCGGCTAGGTACCCCTATGCCCAACCATGCGAATCACAAGCATTCACATGCGACTCGGTCGAATTTTGTATACTGTAAGCACTTTGCATACACCAGACCTTAACTAGCAAACCCTTGGTTAGAATGGTCATTGTCTTCCCAACCTCACTTGTGATGTTCTAGTGGCGATGGTTAAGTGAGATTGAGGCAACTAATTCTTATGACCTTTTACTTTATCTTTTGGCATCTAATTAAGGTATGGAGAGTAAAGAATGAAATATTATATAATCTATAATTATCCTAATTTATATCTTAACTATTCCTAGAATAAGGATCTGATCCCATCTTCCGGGTACGTCCTAAGCATCCCCTAACCACTACTGGGTTACCAGACGTTAAGTGTCACTAGGTTGCCAAGCGTTGGGTTTATGTTCGAGACGGTCATACTTATGGTTTCTATGAACTATGAATGAGTGATAGTGATTAAAATAATAACAAGAGAAACTTAAGTAATTATCAAAGCATAGAAATATTAAGCTATTAAATACATTAAATAACTAAGTCCAAATGTTGCAAGGAATGCTTGAAAAGCTCATCTTTATTGCCATTCATGCCAATGGGCTCAGATACATCAGCGCTCGAATAAAGAGCCAGACATCTTTCTTACACCTACTATAGGAACTTGGAAAATATTCTAACTCTCATGGGAATAAACTACAAGATCTTTGCTACAATTAACAAAAAGGTACCTAAGTGGGGCAGGAGCCCACTTATTTATAGGCCGAAATAGGTGCCATGTAAACAAGACCACATCGACGCATGGAAGGATGCATCAATGGGGTCTCATATACAGGACCCCGTATACATGGCCTAGTAAATGCATCGACCAATTAAGGTATAAATAATGCTCAAAAATTCCATGAACAAACAAAGAAAGAGCAAACTTGATTGAGAGGGTAAAACTAAATTGGCAAAGTGGTAGAGAAATAGAAGAGCGATGAGTGATTCCATTTTTAGTTATCTTGTTATCTCGTTCAATAGTCGGGCTTGGTTAACATCATTTTTTTAAAAAATCATCTCAGCAAATATATATATATATATATCTAAGCTAGTATAGTTGTGGTGAATAAGATAAAAAATTGAAAGCATTTTGTATGGAGAATACTAGAACACGAGTTTCCTTGGTAAAATGTTAGGATTCTTAGGAATTATTTTAGGTTCATTCTCCTTAGTGTTTCTATTGCTACAAAAGATTCATGTGTTTCATAGTTCATGATGAACCATATCAGTCTGTAATGTAGTCAATAATCATATTTTATTATTGCCATACATTTTTCATGGATCAACATGTATTAACAAAGTTTTCAATGTTAAACCACCGTAGTTACTTATGTGTGGCATGGATTTTTATAGGTAATGTAGTTAAATATTTTCTATCCTAATCAAAAATTCCCTATGAGAGTATAGCTAGTTTAAAGAAAGAGTTCTTAATATGTTTGGCTTCTTCCTTCAACCTCAACTGCTCTATCCTTTCAATGCGATAACATTTTCATCTTACTTCATTAGTTTCTTATCACTCCCTATTATTATTATTATTATTATTATTGTAGTGTCATATTTTTCACACCAAATATTATAGTTTTGTATGTTAAATATAGTTTTGGTATTGTGATGCCATAATTGTTTAAGGTGGAGGTGTCAATTTTGGATCAGTTTCTTAATGAGTTGTTCAAGATGCATCTTGAAATAAAAAAATTTTGTTCTATAGACCCTTTGTAGTTTCACAAGGACATAATTAACCATTTCCACTTTTTATTACATTTTTATCTTTCTTCATTTAAAGATCAAAGTTTAATTCAAAAGAATACCCTTTATGATTCTAGAGAAGTGTTTAGAGGATACCCTAATTCATGTTTTCCAAGGCATAGTATTAGTTAATTTTACTATGAATATTAATAAATTAATAATCACTACTTGAGCATTGTAATAAATTACTACCTCATCATTATTATTATATTTATTTTTAAGAGTTACAATTTCCATCACAATTCATTTTTTTAACCTAATAGATCAATACCAATAATTGGAAGAGGGGCCAAGTGTAAACAAGAACTTGGGATTATAGAGTCCCAGCTAGTAATATAGACATGGGTGTAAACACTTGTTTGCAAGTACAATTTTAGTACAAGATGGAGGACCAACCATAAACACTAATTTGTAACTAGGGTTGTATCATAGGATGGAGGATCAAGTGTAAATACTAATTTATGATCATGTGAGCTCCATTTAAGTCAAGAGGAGAGGGCATTGATGTAAACGCTCCTTTGTAAGTAGGGTTGTGAAGTCCACCTACAAGACAAATATAATAAGAAAAAAGTTAGCAAAAATTTGAAAAATCTTATAATGAAATGTTGGCAGGATTCAAAACTTTTTTAGGTGGAAATCATATTAGTAAATATTTATATATTTTCTTGCATTGGAAAATGCAACTTCTTTGGGAAAATAATCTTATAAATTTTAAAAAGTTGTTTGGGGAAGTAAAATTTTACTAAAGTAAGAAAAACTAGATTTATTTTCTTAATTAGGTATCATATTATTGAAAAAATTTAAAATTTGTTTATGTAGAAAAATGTAACTTCTTTAGAGAGATAATATATAAGAATTTGGTTAAGGAAGAGAAACCAACCTTTTTGGAAAGATACTATTTAAAAAATTTTAGTCTTGGGTAGTATCTTTTAGGTATTATGTAAGAAAAAATTAAAAGAATATTAGAATAAGACATTGTCCAAGAACAAAAATCAAAAATTGACTTGGGCAAAAAAAAAAAAAAA
>MNCI01008764.1:189049-207551 GCA_015680685.1 Gnetum montanum
AGGCAATGATGCATAATTCTGGAAGCCCCATATAAATTTTCGAACATATCCCAAGTAATCCACTGATTGGTGAGACGAAGACAGCTAAGGGAAACAACTCCCTTTTGAAACTAGATGGTGGCTACCCTGGCATTTGAGGTGGCTAGAGGAGCAGGACATAGGGGTAGCCACCAAGGGCAAATATTAGAAAGAAGAGTAGGATTGATATGTATATTATTCCAATTCACATGAGAATGTAAGACTTTCCAAGCCTTCCAAATGCTTTTGAAAACATGTGTTCCAGGAATGATAATTTCGTGAGGAGAAAGGATCCAATTAACAGGGTGGATACCCTTCTAGATAGACCTATTCTTAGAAAATGCTTGTTGAAGCCTTAACTGAAGGAGATTCCCAATAATATTGGGGGCATCTAAGTGCTGAATCAACCACTTAGCGACAAGGGTGAGACCTTGCTTAAAGGAGTTCAAAAGGCCCAAACCGCCTTTGTTCTTAGGAAGAGTTACTATATTCCAGGCTACACGATGAAAGCCTTTTTGAGAGTCCTTAGATGACCACATGAATTCTCGAAATAAACGTTCAAGCTTTTGATAAGAAGCATGGGAAGGGGCCCAACATGACGAGTAATAAACATGGGTAGAGGCACAAATAGACTTACAGATTAGATACCTTCCGGCAAGGGTGAGGGGTTTGGTTTTCCATTTTTCCATTTTTTTGTGAATTCGAGTAATTACTTGGTCCCAGAGCTCGGACGTTGGGCCTCTAAAGCGAAAGGGAATTCCCAAGAGCTTAGAGCTCTTTTCTAGGACACTAATTACTAGAGTAAAAATGTGGTATAGATCATTGAGACCAAATTCGATCTGACGATGGTCTACAATGCTGGAACTTTTCAACAAGGAATACCAAACCTATGCAAGAGTGTCTAACTTGAGGAGATAGATAGAAGAGTGGAAATAAGAACAACATGAACCCCTAGACATGGCCTTAGATAGATATTATGCCTTATTGAATGGATGCCTAGGCCATGATTTCTCCTAGGAAAGGTACCTTTTCCACATCATAGATGGGCTTCATAATGAAACAAGGGAGACCCTTGGGATGTATGCCCTAGGGTAATTATATGAGCTCCAAGCCCATCAAATCAAAGAGATAATTGAACATGTGGAAAAAGAAGAAGGAGAGATATGTAAATGGGAGAATGTTAAGAAATATCAATGGGATCCAACTCTTCAATAGAAGGAGGTATAGATCTATGGTAAGGAGGATGAAACTACTCTTGACAAGGTGATTTCACAACAAACCTTGCTAATACAAGAGTTTGGATGAACTAGAAGCAAAGTTTAATAGGATTTCCAAATGGATATATGAAAACATCATAACTCTCATTAAGATTATCATGGAGAGGATCATGCAAAACAAGCTAGGTGATCACAGTAAACAAAGAATACAAAACCAAGAAACAACCAAGAACACTTTTCAACAAAAGAGAAAAGTAGCTGATGAAAGTGAGGATATAGACTCAACCACAGACAAAGATAATGGATGTGACATCTATGTATATGATCATCTGAAGGGCCATTACCTAGTCTTGTTGCATCTACAAGGGTAGTGGGTAGATTCCCTAAATCTAAAGTTTGCACAAAAGCACATGCTTGGTAGATTTCCTCTCCCACAAGGTAATTATAGACAGTCCTACAACTAATCATACCATCCTAGGAGGACTTATTGCTAGGCCCAACATGTTCATCAACTGTAGTGGCAAGAACCATAGTTGTGGGGGAGGCCACCACCAAATCAATCCTACCCACTGAAACCATACGAATAGTATGTTTAACACTCTATTTCTCCAACTAGTTCTACATCCTCTACTTCAAATCGCCACTACCACTTTCCCAAGTTCCATCAACCCATGACATCCCTCAAAGGATCACCACCTCATGCCTCTTACCATCCATCCTACCCTTGATATTTTCATAATCCACCTCATTATATGCCACCACCAAGGATACAAGAAGGTTTCACACCATAATATCAACAAACGATGCCACTTGTGCTACACATGTGCATAGACATGCCGACACCAGTGGGTCTCAACATTAGAAATGTCCCTTCTAGAGGAAAGGATCGTAAGCCAAAGCAAACCATGCATGGACCCACTAGGTCATCTAAGCCAACACAATGTCAATTTGGCGAAATGCTTCCCTTTTCACCACCACCATCCTTTGAGCCTACACACGGGCCGCCATCCATCAGTACTCCAATCCCAAATCCAACCAATGAATCTAATAGTATGGGGAGACAAACAAATAAATGCATACTATATCATGATCAAGGGTGCAATTGTGGGCTAGACATCCATAATGTTAACACACCTCATACCCTAATCCACCATACATTTAATCATCATGTGTGTGATCAACACATTTTCTACCCAACCACCACACCACCAACAAAGACCCAGTGGCTAGGGCATGTATGGTTACCAATGTTTCATACATGCATGGATCCTAATAATCCACTTATTAATCCTTGTCATGGCAAAATTTTTAGTCATGGGGGTCATCCCCTATTCTAATATTTAGGATTCTTAAGTGTTTTTTCATCTTTTTTTTTATAATTTGTTGTCATTTTTCTATTTCTTGATCCAATTTTTTCTAGTTGTTGTTTTCATTTTCTTTATTATATAATCTCACTTGTGAATAAAATGATCATGTTGCCCATTAAGCTGAGGCTTTCTTTATGTTGTCAAGTCATAAGGGACTCATTATTTAGATATTAAGACCATGTCATCCATCCACTCATTCCATTAATAAGAGGTTCTTGCCTTGGTAACAATAGTAATCTTTTTCATCATCCAAACTAAGAATAACTTCATAATCATTATGTCTAGATAGAAGAGTGTAGAACTAAGGTGGAATGTAAAGGGTGTGACATCAAGGGGATTTGTGTATTCTCTTTGGCCACTTCTATATGTTCTATCATGTTGCTGAGGTTGTAACCATATCCTTATAGATCTAATGAAAAATGGGAGTAAGAGTAACCTAACATGACACTAAATAAACTTCTATAGGTCCCACTAGAAAGNGGTACAAGTCACAATAGTTACATAAGTGCATCCTCCCCAAAGCAGGCTCTAGCCTATGATGCCCTTGTGTAACCACACCTAAAAATTTTTATAGGCACTAAAGGGGTCGAATGCAATGCCTAAATATGAAAAAAAAAACACATATGTTAAAACCGAAAAATTTAGAAAATAACTCTATGTGACACAAGACCGTAAGCTATGATCACCTAGACAACAAGATGAGATGGACTGTAAAAATAATTGTAGAAATTAGGATATGAGGTGTCTTACCATGATTACAATGAAACCTTGTGTGNATAAAAATTTTTAGGTGTGGTTACACAAGGGCATCATAGGCTAGAGCCTTCTTTGGGGAGGATGCACTTATGTAACTATTGTGACTTGTACCTATTTGACACAACCACATCATTCTTCACCTTCCAAGTGCTCAACTATTACATTTTACTATTTCCCTTCTTATGTAACTTGATCCATCCATCACCTCAATTTCAACACCTTTTTCTTCACCATTCTAGTGCTTTTCACATTGACTACTCCACTTTTAATCAGTGTCAGTGCCTCAAAATGATTTTTCACTTACCCCAAAACGATGGACCTAACTTCAAACCTTTCAAAAAATCATAGAGCTTCAATTTACATGCTCAACTATCCCATTTAGTGAAAATCCATGAACCTTGATGTCACCTACCCAACATTGGGTTCAATGCGATGTCGCGTACCCAATGTCGAGTTTGACAAAAACTATATATATGACCCCCACAGTACTTAGAATTCATTTTNTTGCAAGTGGAAGATGATTTCATGGAGCTCTAAGTCACAAGAGAAAATTTAAACAACTCCCCTAGTGGTAAATGATGAAAATGAATTCTAAGTACTGTGGGGGTCATATATATAGTTTTTGTCAAACTCGACATTGGGTACGCGACATCGCATTGAACCCAATGTTGGGTAGGTGACATCAAGGTTCATGGATTTTCACTAAATGGGATAGTTGAGCATGTAANGTCATGAAAAATCAATCACATTAATGCTAGACACCCAAATTTTCCTAACCCAAGGATCCATAATCATCATTATAAGCCACACATAAGGAAAACAGAACCAATTGCAAAGGCTTGTAAAAGGAGATAGATACTTTTTGAGGATTTTTTCTTGAAAATTTTTCTAACTTTGTGGTCATATGTATTAGGAACTTAATGAACTAAGGTTACGAGTAAGGTATAAATCGATGATAGCAAATATAACCTTAGTAATACTTGATCTTTGCTTGATTGCAGATGGACCCAAAAAGAGGTGCTCAAGGTGAACTATCATAAAGAGTTTCTAAGCATCCATGAGATGGCCATGGTTAGCAAGGTGAATATGCAAAACATGAGGAGTAGGAAACCTAATGCTTCAACATTTACCAAGAGGCTCTTGCTATTAGGCAATTGGCCCAAGGGAAGGCTATAGAACCACAAGCCCTCGAGTAGGGAAAACATCTCACATTGCCCCTTGATTTCCTTGATACCATCCTAGAAAATTCCATGTTAACCTTGATCATTATGGAAATGAATTTTGGCCCATTCATGGAGTATGCTTCAGAAGTGTTTTAGATGCAACTTAAGGCATCCCCATTGTGGCCCATTCTATCAGAAAATGGCGAGTGGTACCTGGGTGAAACTAATCAATTCTAAAATAATAAAGATGAGGGCATAATTGTCAAAATTTGTGGAGTCAATGTTTCCTTTTTAGTCAAAGTAATTGATACAACTCTCAATCTTCGAAATGAAGGGGCTAAGGTAGTTCATCTATTAACTAGATCTGACCTTGAGACCAAAAAAATATGGTTGAAATGAGTGTACAACAAGGAGGATAATATGTATAATGAAATAACTCTAGAATAGAGAACATATTTCAAGATCAAGACTTACTACCTATTTACCACAAAAGGGCTCAATCAAATTTCAACTTATGTAGCTAGGGGAAGTGCTATTTTAATGGGTACATTTGCAGCCAATCTTCCCTGGTTTTACTTCACTAAAATTCAATGGTGGTTTGAAGAGAAGAAGGTAGGGAAACTAAAACTCTCATTCCCTTACCTAATTTGAAGGCTATGCAAGTGCACTAGGATCTTGGGATATACCAATGATATTCCCAAGAAGGCTCAGAATGCCTCTTTTGCTAAACTTCTAAAACCTGCAAGATCAAGAAAAGATCTTGGTGAAGAACAAGAAGTAGAGAAGGAGGTACAACCACAAGCACAAACATAATGTAGGCTTGAGTAGTGCCCACAGACACAAGCTCTACCATCACCACCACCATAAGACTCTAGCCCCTCAATGGGCCATTTGTAGAAGATTGCTGAGGTAGTTAGCTGGGGAAGCAAGGATGAGTCCAACCTCTTTCAAGTAATGGATGATGTCGTATGATCCATAGTTTTAGCTAATCCAACATGGGGGGAAGATCTTGCTTCAATCAGGAGGAGGAGGATCCCAATGTTCATGGAAAATATCTAGGAATGTCACATCCTTCCAAGTAATTCTTGAAATTAGAGAAGGTGCCACAGTTGTGGCACTAAAACATGAGGATGTGGTAGGTGTAGTAGAAGTGATTACAAACCATATCAAAGAATCATTTAATGTTCCTATTGTACCACCATTAGATCTATCAGGAACTAGAGATGCACAAATGCTCTCTGGGACTTTAATAACTCCTATAATGAATGAGGACATGCTTGATCAATTGCTGCAAACAAGGCAAGTAATGACTACCTTGTGTGACATCCCTAGTGATGTCACTATGGCACAATTAAACCTCATCACAACAAAAGAAAAGTTGGTCATGGCTGAAGTTAGGGTAGAGCATGTAGAAGTGGAAGTCCAAAAACTACAAGAAGAGTTAGATGCCCTGAGAGTTGAACACTAGGATCCTGCCCAATTTGTTACACCTGATCAACTTGAAAAATTCAAGATGGAGTAGTTAACCAAGATAGCTAAGGAGAAAGTAGCTACTAAACAAGAAAAAGAGAAGGTGGTCTAGAATGCCTCTACTTCTAATGTGCAAACTCATGCATACAAAAAGGAATTGACCTTCGTACAAGAAGAAAATAAGCAGCTTGCTATAAAAAATTAAAGGTTGACCATAGTGGAAAAGAAAAAATTTAAGAGAACAACTGGTGAGGGTCAACCAAGATATCAGTAGATTGGCCAGAGAGAATATAACCCTCTCAATGGAGAAGGTCCACATTATTTGTCAGAAATTAGTGATTGAAATTAGCATGTGGCAAAATGAGGGTAAAAAGCATGATAGATTGAAGGATCACTTCCATGACCAAGTAGGCATGTACAAGTAGATAAATGAAAAAGAGATCTAGAAGGCTAAAGCCCACATCAGCTCCTTATCAGCACAAAATCATCAGTGGTAGCCCATCTTGGATAGCTATGCCTTGGTCCATCAAGCAAAAGTTACGAATAAAGACTTGCAGATAGAGGATTTGAAGGAATACATGGCATTAGCTAACCTCAGATATGCCAACTTTGCCATGTTAATAGTAGGTTGCCCTCAAAATGAGCTGGAAAAATAGGTGGTGACCACCTATGCCTTATATGAGAAAGAGTTTGCAAATCGAAAGGACACTTTGTAGAAGTTGCAAGTGGCAAACTCAAAACTAGAGGTGGTGAAAGCCAACTATCAAGTACAAAAGGACATAGCCTTGAACCTATCTAGAAGATTAAGTTATTATCATAAACTTAGAGACAAAGCTAGGGCCTTCGAGGAAGAACGATGGTAGTTCATGGCCTGTTATGTAAAAAGAAATCAGATATTCTTGGAATTGCCATATCCTTTGGACATACTGACACTAGCACACATCAACTTAGTAGCCTAGATAGTACACGACCTAAGGACAAAAGAGGAGAAGTTGCAAGCATTGCTGAATCATTACAAATTTCAAAAGCTTGATAACAAGGGGAAGTAACCTATGGAAGAGCCACCACCTTTGGGCATCACATGAGTTTCCAAATTTTTATTTTGTAATAATGTGTCCCATTTTTATATTGCACAACTATTGCATGCAAGAGTCAACTATTTTTTTTATTGTTTAAGACAATTAATAATCCCATACCTTCCCAATATTTTGTAAAGAACTTATTCCTCATTTTTTTAAAATTGAGGATGAGTTTTTTTTCAGTAGTGGGGGTATAATGAGTCATCATCTTGTTAGGCCTTCATGTTGGATACCCAATGTCAGAGCCAACAAGGGACATTGGATATCCAATGTCATCTCATCTGGGTTAGCCTATAAATACAACACTTGGGCACTTGGATGAGTAAGTAGGTATGATGTAGAGAAGATAGTTTTAGTTTTTAGTTTTTGATAGTCTTTTGTTATTCCTAGTACATTCTTGTAGTGTGATGTTTGTAATCATACAACACCTTTATTCAAGTGTGACGTACTTGGACACATTACATGCTTGGCAATAAAGATTGAGATTACTCCCATCATTGCAGCATCCACTTAGATTATTATTGCTTTTAATTGTTAATTATTTACTATTTTCTTTAGTTAAATGTTTCCAATTATTACTATTTATTATTTTTTTATTAAGTAGAATGTGTATGCCTCAATCATGAGCATTTAAGTGTAAGTACTTGGTAATCCAATAGTGTATTGTTTGACACACCTAGTGACATATGCTTGGAAATCTTAGAAGTAGTCGCATGAAGTCCAAGATGTATAAGGATAATTAAGAGTGGATACTCATTGCACATAGGCTAGTTTAGATCTTTTTTTTTTCATTGTCCATTAGCTTAATCAATTTATCTCTTTATTTTCATGAGGAGCAATGTAGAATAGACAACATCATACACCTCACTTTGGACTAAATCATACGTGACAAAGCTACCACTAGTCCAAGGGGAAAGATAGGAAACTATGATTAAAGCATAACAATCTAGATACCACAACTAGTCTCATCCATGGAATTTAACCATATCCTACATGAATATTTGTGATTCATACGGTTGAGCGTAGGGGTGCCTCGCCACTCATCAACCATCATCATCATATTAACCTTGTTCCAATAAAATGAGGTTGGCTACATGAGTTCCCTTTTGCTATTTACCTTTAGGAAGATCTAGATACTTTTTTATTTGATATTTATTTAGATCATATTCAATTTTCTTTTCCCATGCCTTTTTTTTCTTCCTTTTAGTCGATTTCTTGGAAAAAACCTTTTTTAATAGATAAATTATTTAATCTTTTTTGCATAGATCCAAACCATCTAGAATGTCATTCCTATAGCTCATTTGAAATAAAAGCTACTCAAAGTCTTCCTCTAAAATTCTTATTATCTAATTTATCTATTATTGTAACATTTAACATTCAAAAAAGCATTTACATTTCTAGTACATTGATTTTTTCATACACCTCATGCATTACCTCCTAGGAGGCAACACTTCTATTGCACTTTCTTAACATAAGCATTAAACGATCATCACCCAAATGATCAATGCTTATCATGCCAAGGTAGGATCCTTAGAGGATGGTGAATGAGAAAAAACCCAATCTCTTCCAAGTAGGTTCATCCATGCTTGAACCTAGATCTCACAAATTAAATAATAAGCATCTTAACATTTATTAAACTTTCTCAACATGATTTTGACGTAAGTTTGGCTAGAAGTGCACTTAGATGATAGTGCCTAGGAGGTAGCACAACCCTTCCATTTTGAATTTAAACATTGTAAATTCCAAAGGGTTAATGCTCATTTCTTACCTTTATTTCTTGATTTTACTTTAGCTTCTTGGACATTGATGAGTAGCAAGGTACCCCTACATCCAACCATACGAATCACAAGCGTTCATGTACAATTCAGTTGAATTCCATGGATAGAACTAGTTGTGCATCTAAATCATTATGCCTTGATCATTGTTCATTGTCTTCCCACTTGGACTAGTGGTAGCTTTGTCATGTATAGTTTAGTCCAAGGTGAGGCATATGATAATTGATCTTCTTTGGCCCTAAGCTACTCCTAATGATGATAAAGAAAGTAATTACTTAATCTAATTAATAATGGAAATTAAAGTGTAACTAGCCTATGTGCAATGAGTATTTGTTTCTAACCTTCTGTACATGCCTTAAACTCCGTGCAACTACTACTGGAGTTACCAAGCATATCATTCCTAGGCATACCAAACGATAACACGACTAGGTTAATAATAGAAATAATAAAGAAGAATGAATGAAAACATTAACTAAGGAAAATAGTAAATATTTAAGTAATTAATAATAATAATAAAGCTAAGTGGATGCTACAATGATAAGAGAAATCTTGATCTTTATTGCCAAATATGTAACATGTCTAAGTATGTCACACTCAAATAAGGATGTCGTACAATCACTTAACATCACATTGTGGGCATGCATTGAAAACTAACACAACTTGAAATCTATTAAAGTATATAAATCTATCTATCTACCTTTTATTTGTTATATCCCAACCATGCACCCAAGTGTGGTATTTATAGGCTAGCATGGAAGGGATGATATCGAATCCCTAACATCAAAGGTTGTGCCCTGATATCAGATACCTAACATTGCAGCTCTGATATTGGATACTTGATATTGCAGCCTTGAAAAACATGACTTATCAAGCATCAAGAGCTTCTCCTATCTTGGATAAGTATTAATTATAAGTTTTTGTTGTGTGTTTTAAGTTATTACTTCACAACCTAAAATTACTTAGTTGATGTAGAGTTGACTCTTGGCAGAATGAATAAAGCTTTTGATTTCCCTTTTGGTTTTCCAATATTTTTGGGTGTTTATCTTGAAAAATACTAAAATTATGAGATCAAAAACTATCATTAATTAACTAATTATTTTATTATTATTATTATTATTATTATTTACTTAATTTTTTCATTATTACTTAGTTGTGTGGAGTTACAATGATTCAATCTTTTTTGAAGAGGTTGCATCTATACAACATGATGTTAGATAATCAACAATGCAATTGTTAAGTACTTCCATATGTGAGGCATTGTACCTATCCTGCAAGATATTTTGATACATATGTATTTAATTATGTTTGAAATGTGAATGTTATATTTGTTTTGCAAGGGATTGAAACAAGTGTATCTATTTACTATTTTATTCTTTAAATAAAAAAACATAAAAATTATAAATATTATATTTCCCCACCATTACAACATGGGTTCCTTTTGTACCATATGTATAATATGTATTATATTTTTTTATCCTTTTTAAAATGTAACAACAATACACATGTAAACTATGTAATGCACTTATGTTTCTTCTTGGTACTAACAATCAATTCGCTATGTGTTTCGAATCATACACTCCTTATGCTTTTGGCCAAGGAAAGGTAGCAGAAAATCATTTCCATCCATTTGAAACAAATGTAGGCTAGACAAAAAAGTTGTACAAACCTTCAATATTCATCAGCTCTCTCAAGATAGTCTACTAGCCCGTAGTAGATTGAGTAAGAAATAAGAAATAATAGTGCTAGCTACCACCAAGGAATAACATATCAATAATGAGGATGGACCTTTGACCAGTTGATTATCTTACATCACCTTGCATCCAAAGGTACCACATTCAAAGCCTAGTACTAGCACTCTATGCATTCTATCCTAGAGGTGTTGTTCCAAGCATATTCCTAATTCTAGCCTTACTCTCAAAAAAATATACTGCTAATAGAGAGCTCCTACATTTCTAAAAATTCATATTTTTTATGTTGTCTTATTCATCAAAGTCTTCTTATCAACACTCATCTTAAACATATGAGAAATATTTCTCCTCTATGTCCTCTTCTTGAAAGTGAAGACTCATTTTCTCATATTTTTATTTTGAGTGTCTTGTTGCTTAGCATGCTTGAAAATGGAAATCTAGAATTTATAACAACTTTCAACCAAACATCATTAAAGTCATTCTTGGTGATTATCTTGCTTTGTCTACTTCTTTTCTTTGCATTTAAAAATATCTTCAACCACTTTTTTTCTACTCTATTTGGAAGCTTTAGTGTGCAATTATTTTCCAATAACAATAGTATAACTATGACCTCTTTTCAAAATTTAAATACCAAATTCTCAAAGATGTTTCTTTTCAGTTACTTAAGCAAAAATTCTGCTAGTAAAAGCTGAACAACTATTTTGTTTTCTATAGTATTAATTTCTTTTCATTTTGAAGACTCAAGGATAGGAAGCTTTCAACTTTTGTTACTATTTGTTCTTGATTTCTAATTAATATATTCTTTTTTTCTTTAGAGAGAATTTCCTCATTTTTCCTACTCAAGAGGGAATGTTTTTTAAGATTTGTTGTAAGGATGAAAATCTAAAAAGATATCTCCAAATCCATTAGGTTTTTTCTTCAAACCCTCTTTTCGATGATCTAAAATGAATGCAGGTTTGGGTTTGGTGAAAAATGTAGCAACAACATAATCTTGTGGCTTTGGTTTCTATTCACCAATAAGAAGAAGAAGTTTATTTCTTACTAAAAATCATGAGGTCTACTTTTGTGCTTTCTATGAGTTTTGCATCAATTTTACTCTATTCTTCATCCAATGGCAGCAGCTTTTGGAATCTTTGCAGATCTAGACATGGTCATTTTTTTTTTGAAATGATGCATAGATGTGTGTATCTGTGTTATTGTAGCACTTATCTTTTTCTCTTGTCACAATACACTCAGCAAATTATTCTTCTTGAAATCTTGCGATGAGATCAACACTTGTAGGACTACCCCATCTTAATCATCATTTATAACTAATATTGTATGCCTTAATGCAATTACATATTCACTTTCACTTTGACACTATTTTTTCATTTGTAGGCTTTTGATACCTTAATGGTATAGTCCTAGTGGGTTTGATTGAATTTCAGCCTATATGAAAAAAAAGGCCATTGATGCTTGAATTCTCTTTTATCATTCATAGGTTGATGTTACATTATTTTCTTATTTGGTGTAATTTCACCCTTTTTGATGTCAAAATCTCCCAAGCTAGCATGGGGCCATGATGTGTTCTAGCTAAAAGAAGACTAAAAAATAAAAAAAATAAAATTGTGTTCTTTTTTTAAGAGATAATTTAGTTTTTTGATTTTAAATATAGGTGATGAAAGTAAGGGTCATGAATGAAATGGGTTTGAACCCCTTCACTTTTCTATAAAATGTTCCAATGTTTTATGAGCTTTCACATGTAGTGAGTACAAGACACACTTAATGTAGGAGTTAAATAAAGTTGCTGAAATTTGAGAGAAAATAATGCCAAAAATTGAAGTAGACACATCGACCAATCCATAAAAAATATTCTAAATTGATCGGACAACTATGTAACTACAAACTTATGCTAGTTTCCCCATTTGAATTGGGTCTTATTGGCAAGCACCAAGAAAAAGCTTAGTTCCTACTATTTTTTTTAAACATTTTGAGACTTATTGAAATGAAATGGTAAGTTTGACTTGCCACATTTCTTGAGTTGTCACTTTGCATCATTGGCTTGTACCAGTCAATGAATGCTAATTGGGGGTAGCAGCTCATGTGGCAAGGAATCCATGATGCATGCAGTCTTTGAAGAGAAACTTCATGCAAGCTTGCTTGCTGGTTATGTTGGCCTCATCAAGATGGAGTTCTGGTGGTTGTGTGATGAGGAATCTTGGAGAAAATAGTCAAAAATTATGATTGGAGTGGCTATGTAGATCTTCTATCACTTATTTGGGATAAGGGATTCAAGTTGTAGGCCATAATGTCATTTAACACCCACGGAAGAAATGAATGTGATTCCATCCACATTCAAACTAGAAGATATGAATAGAGCTAACAGATACACTGACAAGGCCAAGGGCATTAGGCCCATGTTGGCATGAAGTAGAGATAAAATATTGGTGGCCTCCACCATGTACAATAAAGTCAAAATTTCTCAGCTTTGATGCAATTTTGTTTGAATTGATCTATGGCTATTGTTGTGCCAAAATGTAGGTGGTTAGTACATCTTTTGCAAGGCTCATGAACGATCATTGTAGTAGATGCTAGATGTGACCATAGAATTGCCAGAGGTGGTAGTTAACCATGTGGGAGCACCCGGAAAGTAAAGGATGGTGAGCCACACCTAATTCAACCATGATATGGAGGCCTAACATTAGATGTAAGGGTTTATGGCATAGTGGCTACTAATTATGGTTTTTCTACACATGGGTTGTAGATGCTACCATTATCTATGCATGGGTGGTGGCCATTACTATTTGCTATGTGTTATCAGTTGATGTTACCATTATGAGGCCCAAGGCCTTTGGTCAACATTTCTCTTTCATTTTTTTACAAGATTAATAGAAATATTATTTTTAGTTATGCTCTCACCAGGATCTAGTTATGTGTAGGTTTGGTGGAAGTGGAAGAGGTAGAAGATGACGAGCCAAATCGGTCCAAATAAATCCCTAGGACCAGAGGCAAGGAAAGGTGGGGATAGACATAGTGGGGAAGATTTTCAAGAAATCTAGGTACAGTGGTGGGGATTTCTCCAAGGTAAGTCATGGTGGAACTTTCATGGTTCTCTCTTACTTTTGTTACCTATTTAGTGGCTCTCCCAAAGGTAGTTTGAAGTGGAGTAGTAAGCAGATTCGATACTTGAATGTTGCAGACTAGTCAGAGAAGGTGTGCTTCTTACAAGCATTGGTAGATAAAGCTACAACAGAAGTTGTTCCATTTATGCTCATTTTTTAGCTAAGTCATTGTTTAATTCTATTATTTTAAATTTCTACAACTGAATTGTGATCTATGTGGTGTGGATTAAACACAGAGCCTATTTTCCTTCAAAAATTAGATTAATCTTGTTCAGGTTGTTAACTTTTTTATGCTTTTATTTTTAATGTTCAAGCATCCTTATTGAGATTTTAAAGTGAATAGCTAGTTCCATGAAAAGTTACCTATTATTGTTAAAACTTCAAAGCAAATAATTACTTCTGTCAAAGTCATTGTGGACTACCTTTTTATTTTTCTGTTAAAGTTATTTAACCATTAAACATCACATTGCCCTTCTAGCTGAGACTATTCCTAGGTTTTTGTACCTGTATGAGAGGCGCCCTAGGCAATAATCTCTTGAAACGAGTTTTACAAGTGTTAATGTGTCCAAAATTTATGCATCGATACCTTTTTGACACTAGAAGGAGGGATGTTTGTTAGCCTTTGTTTTGTGTTTCTATTCTCTAAAATATCAATTTTTTATTCTTTTTCTCCTCTTGTTCTATTTCTATTTTTCTATTTCCATTTCCTAAAAATTTTCCTCTTTCTGTTCTTAGTCATCTACTTTACACTTTTTGAATCTCTATTTTTCCTATTTTAGCTTTCTTGAACTTTAAATTTTCTATTCCAGTTTTCTGTCTTGGTGATAATCATTTATTTTCTAGTTACTATTTCTAAAATTCAGTTTCTACTACGTAACAATTTTTGTTTTTCAATCCTTGAAATATTTTTATTTTCAGTTTTAATTACTCGAATCTTTAGTGGCCTGTTTCTCATACCAATTCTAGTTAATAGTCATCTATTTTCAGTTTTATCACTCTATTTCAATTTCATTTTCAAATCCCCAAACCTTCTTTTCCCAATTCTATTGATTACTTCATTTTGATGATCCTTACCTTAGTTCTAACTTTGTTAAGGTGTTGTTCTCATTCATTACATCATTCTATTCAAATTTACTTTTCTAAAATTATGCATTTCATTATTTTTCTTTTAAATTATATATATATATATATATATATTGCAATTTCAATTTTCCTTTTAAAAATTAGAATTAAAAAAATATAGAATTTAAATATTTTTCTATTTGATTTAATTTTATATTTTTCTATCATTTATATTTCAAAGTCTTTGTTTTATGAGTGAGATCTCCCATAGATCATATCAACAGAGAGCTCTTACTCCTACCCCTAATTAACTAGCTACCTGTCACTTTACTTTGAGAAAATAATGACCTTTGCGATTTCCAAGTTTTGTTCCTAGAAGACTTTAAACTAGGATGGCAGCCAATCAACCCCCAACTCCCTTGGTGAGCAGCCCCTTGAACTTCATAAACTATCATGATATTCTGAAACCACTTTAAAACATAAATTTGTTCTTTGATCCCACAGCCCCTACTAGTGATGCCCATCAAAATATACAATGTTTTGAAACCTTATTATGCATCCATAACATTATCCAAAATGACATAGTGTGTAGGGTCTTTGTGAAAAATTTTAGAGCAAAGCCACCCAATAGTTTTTGATGCTCCCTAATTCCTCTATCAAATCATGCCAAAACTTTAAAAATAAGTTCCTACTCAAATTCGATAAGTTCACTAGTCTTGCCTTAGCATCAAGCAATTTCACAATCCTAAGAAAAATACTTGGGGAAAACATTCATGATTACAATCTAAGATTCATCCATCAACTTGCATATGTGTTGAATGAGATGTGTCTGCAACCTGATGGTATCCTCAATTTCTACCTCTCAACCATTGACCTAGTTTTCACCTATGTCATTAAATCTAATCTAAACATAACAAAAATACAAGAAGCAATGGATAAAGTTGTTGAGTTAGAACAAATCACTTTAATGAATAGCATGCAAAACTAATTTGGGATGATAAATATTAGTAATCCTATACAATCTAGTCCTTTGCCTTCACAAACCTTCTTAATGACTAATACCATGTTACAAACTCCTCCTCCCCTTCAAATGACTTAACCTACAAGGAACTATTTTTAAGGTTCCACATCCTTTTCTTTTTTATCACCAAATATTGGATTAAGTGATGATTAATCAAAATCTTTAATCCAATTCATCATTAACCCAAAAGGGATATATAATCCTAATGGATTTACTACTCCAACAAAAAACCAAATGACCCAAATTTTGACTTCACTTCAAAAACTTTCCAATGAAGTAGTTGAACTAAAGAAAAATAACAACAAAGTCCCTATACAACTTGAAAAACCAATCACATCAATCAATGATGATTATTGTCACCTTCGTAACACTAGGCAACATTCTGAGAAAAATTGTCCTCAATTTTTAGCATTATATGGTGACAATGTCCAAAATCAAAAAAATGGAAAATACCATATTATGGTCCTTAACATACCTTATAAAAGAGAAAATGAGGAAGTCAACTCATGTGAACAAGTCATGGAAAGTGATCCCCATCCACATAACACTTGCTACCATAGGCTTAATGACATCATGAACACTACTCAATAACAAACTAGGAATACCTCATATACTCCTTCCAATAAAAGAGTTCCACGTTAAAATAACATAAGTAACCAAATTAGACCATCCCAAATAAACATTCAACAACAACCAAACTCCCCTTCTATACTTAGAAGAACTCCACCTCAATAAAAAGCCAAAGATGAACATAAAGCTTATGATCTAGTTGCGGATCTGAAAAGAGTTTAAGCCAACATTTCAATGTATGATCTTTTGCATTTTAATGAAATGAAAGATATGATTAAAAAGATAGTTCATACATCTGAAACTAATAAAGAAAAATCTCCAACAACCAAAAGGCAAGTTCATTTTGTAGAAAGTCCTAATGCATTATCAATATAAAATTCAAGTAATCTCATGTTAAATAAGAATGATCAACCTTGTTTCCTAAAAAATATGATTATTTTAGGAAAGAATGTTCATAATTGCTTAATGGATTCTATTGTAGTTGTTAGTGTCATGCCAGTAGAAGTGTGTAAAACATTAGGAGCACAAATGATACCACAAGCAAAAAGCATGATACAACTTGATGGATTTAATGGACCTATGGTAGGATCATTAAAGGGATTAAAACTTAAACTTAAACAATACCCTAATTTTACATGTTATATAGATATTTTAGTAATTGATATGTCACCTACTTACGGTGTGCTTCTATATAGGAATTTTGGAGCCTAGTTTGAGGGCTTCTTTAGATCAAACTTTTCAGAATTATTGATTCTTGTTAAAGGAAAATCTGAATATGTCATTATACCAAGAGAGCCTTTTTATAAACAAGTGGCAATGTCTTTTTATCAACAAAATAAATCTTTGGAAAATCAAAATATTAATCTTTATATTGGAGTTGGACTTGGTAAACATGTTGTAAATGACCATGAGGGTAAAATTTTAGAAATAAATCCTTTTGATTTTAGAGAATGTGAAGATATTTATGAACAGGCCTTGCCTTATCATCAATAGGATGGAAAAAAATTTCCTTTTGATGACCCACTACCATTAGGAAAGGACAAAGATACAAATTAGATTCTAATCATTAAAACATTAGAAGGTGAGCCAAATTTTGATGACATATCCATTGAACATGTTCCTAAAGATGAGAATTATGTTCTTGATGCATTAACTCAAATGGCTACTACTTTATATGTCTCTTTTAGACATAATGCTTGGAAATCTAAAAGAATTATGGAAAAGGTTAACTCCTATTCTATTCCAGATAATATCTTTTCTTTTCAAGTTTTGATGATGATAATTATATTCATGTATTTTTATTTTCCAATGGTGAATTTACTGATTAATGTTTGAAAGTTTCTCAAATTAATGAAGAAGTTGTATCAAAGGATGTCATATTTTTCAAATAAAATCTCTCCTAAAATGGGAACTAGAGAAGCTTTATTTGATTACGTACATACCAAAACCAAACCATTTAGACAAAAACTTAGACCTGTTAATCCCAAGATTAAGCTTTGATAAAAGAAGAAATTGATAAACTTTTAGAATCTAAAATTATTTATCCTGTGAAACATTCAAGTTGGTAATCAAATTTAGTGCATGTTAGAAAATGATTATGTCCTTATTTTCATAACCTCAATCATCAACAAATTGTTAAAAGATGGTTTAACAAGAAATATGCAAGAAAAGTCTTTAAAATAGGAGATCTAGTCTTAAAAAGAGATAGAGCATTTGGTCAAACAGGTTCTCAACGTGAGTTTTCTTTTATGTGGTCAAGCCCATACCAAGTTATAGATGTCATCAGTCCCAATGTGTACAAAAATTCTGATTTGCAAGGATACACATTAAATAGAAATTTTAATGCATTTCATCTAAATAATTTCTACTTAGGTGCCCCATGTGGACACCTAGTAGATCCCTAGTTTCATGCTTTCTTCCCTTTCACAATGCATTTCATTTGTATATAGCTGCATTTGCATATTTTCTTTGCATTTCATCATATTCTCATGCATGTTAAGTCTATCATCATCTCTTTCTTAGGTTAGTGATTTTGGTTTGGTTTGTGCTTTTTGTATGATTTTAGTAATCATTATGATCATTTGAGTTATTAGGCATTGGGTTACCATAACACCATTTGAAAATAATGCAAGTATAATGCTTCATATTTTATTTCATATTACTATTATATAAAATCTCCTTATATGATATACTTTAATATTTTATTGATTCTTTT
>MNCI01008764.1:210319-266451 GCA_015680685.1 Gnetum montanum
CTAGTAGCAAAATATGAAATGAGATGAAAATAAAGAGCAATGGAACCACACACAAATGTAGAAGGATCTTATTAAAAATGGGGATTACAACCTTCTCTCTTTATCACAAGCAGAGAACAAGAAGAAGCCTCTCTCTCATGCAAGAGAAGAAGAATATAAGAGTGGGATGGAAAGGGGATGTATGTGATGATCTGAATTGAGGTGAGGGAGGTCCCTTTTATATTGGTGAAGGGACTCTTAAATAACTAATGATAACCACCCACTATTTTAATAACCATAGTATAATTTTAGTAAGATAACCATAGCAAAATTTTAGTAAGATAACCATAGCCGAATTTTAGCATGATAACCATAGCCTAAATTTATCATGATAACTATGGCCAAAAAATTTTTACTAGTTATGTTGGATTATGGAGGATGGGATTTATGCTAACTTATCATGTTATCATCATGGTCATGTGAATGTAGGATATGTGAGTTTAGAGAATGGTTAGCCATAATTACTAGGTGACCTTAGAAAATTCTGTTTTCCCTCTCATAAATCCTAGTCTTTAAGTGTGATGATCCATGGCTATCCTATGAGCAACAAGGTGAAGTGTGTTCCTCTCCACTTTAGAACCCTTAGCTACCTAGGAGGCCTACTATGATTTCTTTTAGATTGTACTTCAAAGGCACATATATGAGGGTTGAACTACATCATGGGCAAAGTTTTCAAAAGGACCATGTTCTTTGGCAGTGTAGCTAATCGACCATACTTGTGTTGAAATTCCTACCTTAATAATGAAGTGCACCATGGGAAAATTTTTCTTAGAAAGTCAGGACCATGTTCATTGGTAGTGTAATAAGTTCTTAAGTATAATGGGGTTTGGTAGCAATTCTCACCCTAGCCTCCATTTTCCTTTTTAGACCTGTTCCCCCCAAAATTTAAAAATAAAAATTGAACAAAAGCAAATATTTTCTCTTCTTTTCCTAATTGTTCTCATTTTTCCTTATTCCTTTTCATCCATTCCCTTTCTAAATTTCAAAAAAAAAAAACTAAGGAAAAATCTGAAAGTTGTGGCTAGCTATGATTGAAAAGAAGCATGTCCTCTTCACTAAGTTTAGTATAAGTCTTGTGCTCAATATTGTCCTCTATACTAATGGATTTTACCTTTTGGGATGATTGGGAATGAGATCTTAATTATATATTCTAATTATATATATCTATGTAGTTAAAATAATGATTTATAGAGATTATAGATTTAGACCTTCATTAAATAAGGTGGTGTGTTGGTCTCTTGATGATATGGTCATTTTAATCATGCTTAGATAGGTATAGTTTGCTTCCAAATTTTAATTTGTTATTGTTTTTTGATCTCTTTGATCCTCTATTTTTTGCATTTCCTTTTAAAATTTCTATTGTTTTGCTATCCTTGCACTGGCATGCAATTTAAAATCTAGGGGCTAAGTGTTGATGACAACATCTTCCATGCTATCATGGGGCCATGATGTGTTCTAGCTAAAAGAAGACTAAAAAATAAAGAAAATAAAATTGTGTTCTTTTTTATTAAGAGATAATTTAGTCTTTTGATTTTAAATATGGGTGATGAAAGTGAGGGTCATGAATGAAATAGGTTTGAACCCCTTCACTTTTTTGTAAAATGTTCCAATGTTTTATAAGCTTTCACATGTAGCAAGTACAAGACATCCTTAACATAGGAGTTAAATAAAGCTACTAAAAGTTGATAGAAAACGATGCCAAACATTGAAGTAGACATGTTGAAAAACTCCATATATAATATTCTAAATTGATCGGACAACTATTTAACCCCAAACTAATGCTAATTTTCCCATTTGAATTGGGTCTTACTGACAAGCACCAAGGAAAAGCTCTATTTCTACTATTTTTTTACATTCGAAGATTTATTAGAATGAAATGGTAATTTTGACTTGACATTTTTCTTGAGCTTCCATGCTACATCGTTGGCCTGTACTTGTTAATGAATGCTAACTATGGGTAGTGGCTTATGCAACAAGGAATCTACGATACATGTAGCCTTTAAAGAGAAACTTCACATAAGCTTGCCTACTAGTTATGCTGGCCTTGTCAAGGTGGACTTATGGTGGCTATGTGGTGAGGAATTATGGAGAAAAAAACAAAAAATTATGATTGGAGTGGCTACATAGATCTTCTATCAATTATCTAAGATAAGGGATTCAAGTTGTAGGCCATAATGATGTCCAACACTTGCAGAGGAAATGTATGTGATTTCATCTACATTCAAGCTAGCAGATATGAATAGAGCTAATAGATACATTGACAAGGCCATGGCATTAGGCCCATGTTGAGATGAAGTAGAGATAAAATGTTGGTGGCCTCCACCATGTATAGTGAACTTGGACATTCTCAACTCTCATGCAGTTTTTTTTTTGAATTGGTCTAAGTTCATCATTGTGCTAAAAAGTAGGTGGTTAGTACTTGCTATCAATTTTCTTTACTGATGCTCATGAAGGATCATTGTAGTAGATGCCAGATGTGACCATAGAATTACTAGAGATGATGGTTAGCCACATGGGAGCACTAGGAAAAGTAAAGGATGGTGAGTAGCACATAATGCAATCATGAGGTGGAGGTCTAACATTAGCTGCAAGGGTTTATCACACAGTGGTTGATAATGATGGTTTTGCTACACATGGATGGCTACAAGGGTTTATCGCATAGTGGTTGATAATGATGGTTTTCTTGTGCATGGGTGGTAGATGCTATCATTATCTACACGTGGGTGATGGCCATTACCATTTTCTATGCATTACCAATTAATGCTACTGTTTTGAGGCCCAAGGACTTTGGCCACCATTTATTTTTCGTTTCTCTTCCATTTTTTTCACATGAGTAATAGAAATATTATTTTTAGTTAAGCTCTCACTGGGATTTGGTCATGTGCAAGAGGTAGAAGATGAGGGGCTAAACTAATTCTGATAAGGAATAGGGGGAATGGACATAGTGGAAGATATTTCCAGGAAAGCTAGTTATGGTGGTGGGGGTTTCTCCAAGGCAAGTCATGATGAAAATCTCATGGTTCTCTCTTAATTTTGTTACCTATTTGGTGGCTCTCTCAAAGGTACTTTAAGGAAGATCAGTAAGCAGATTCGATAGTCAGAGGTTGTAGACTAGTCAGAGGAGGTGTGCTTCTTGCAAGCATTGGTAGATAAGGTTGCAATAAAAGTTGTTCCATTTGTGCTTATTTTTGAGGTAAGTCATCATTTCATTCTATTATTTTAAATTTCTACAATTAAACTATGGTCTCTATTGTGTGGATTAAACACAAAGCCTATTTTTCTTCAGAACTTAGATTAATCTTATTCAAGTTGTTAACTTTTTCATGGTTTTATATTTAATGTTCAAGTGTCCTTGTTGAGATTTTAAAGTGAATAGATAGTTCCATGCTAAGTTTTTTTGGTCTGCTATTTTTAGTTACGTGTTAAAATCATTTAATTTACTATTGTATTATTGTTAAAATTTCAAAGTGAATAGTTACTTTTGCCAAAGTCATCAGGGACTACCCTTTTATTTTTTTGTTAAAGTTATTTAACCATTAAATGTCACGTTTCCTTTCTAGCTAAGACTATTCCTAGGTTTTCATATCCATATGAGAGGCACCCTAGGAAATAGTCTCTTTAAATGAGTTTTACAGGTGTTGATGTGTCCAAAAGTAGTTGATTCCTGAATGTTCTTTTATCATGCATTGGTTGATGTTGCATTGTTTTCTTATTTTTTGTAATTTAGTGCAAGCAAAGCTTTTGTTTATTTGATTGATTTCATTTCAATTAATACTAAGATCCTACTTGCTAACAAAACAAACTTGTTGAAATGTTTGGATGGACCAATCTCAATCATGGTTTATAGTGGGTTTCCTAGTAAATATGGACTATTTGTTATTGTTGGGTTATCTCTACACATTATCTTCTTTATACTAAGAATGTAACCTTGCTTTAGGTTATCTATTTTTCAATGTACTCTTTGAGATTCAAAGGTGAATGCTAAGAATTTTTTTCCATGTTTAATTGAGTTGCAAATTTGATTGCTTTTCATACATTGTTGAATATGACAAAATCTATGAGAATTTCCAATAAGTTTATGGTATTTGGAATCATATAAATTTTAACTCTCTTTTTTGTGTTGACTATCATCATTGAAATAAATGGGCCTTGAGAAAATCATAGGCATGTTGGAAGAGGAGGTTTAGTTCCAAATTTAGAAATAATAATTATGATAGATCATTTGGAAAGAGAAGTTTCATTAATAATATTGAACTTAATTTGGTAGAGCTCACATTCTAACAAGGAAAAGGAATGATATATCTTAGATTTTGGATTACAACTAAAAGAGGAGTCTCTATTAGTGATTCTTTTAGGGCTTTTAATATCCACAAGACTATTTTTGTAATATATTTTGTTGCAATAATTTTGTGGTGTTTCATCAAAGTGAAACTTTGAAAAATGATATTAGCTTGGATTATACGGGTGTGGATGATACTTCTTCAAAATTTATTTCTATTTAAATTTTTGAGTTACTTTTAATTTGGTGACATTCCATATAAAACTGCCTTAAAAATACTGATTTTCTATCAAGTCTTTAGGAACTCACATGCACTTATTTTGTCTTTCATATTTAAAACTTTAATAATAGACTTATTTGAAGATTGTGTTGTCAACCAAAGGTAAGCTTTTTTTCTTGGTATTTGGATCATCATGCAATGCTCACTTAGGGAAAAATTCAGTGATAGAGTTTTACTATCACTGAAAAAGGTAAGCTTTTTCCATGTAATTTTTGATATAAGGAGATTGAAACTATGACATACCTTTTCAAGGAATATCTATTTACAAAGGTTGTAAGTCAATTTATGTGCATGTGGACTGAGATCTTGTGTAATAAGCATTAGGAAATGGTTATAAAAGAGCCCATCATTCAAAGCCACATGGATGCAATTTCATTATGGGTAGATGTTGTTGGCTCAGGTGGAATGGTTGCATTTTTCATTTGAAGTGCATAAAATCTTCTTATAAATATGTCTTGAAAGCCACTTTCACTTGTAGAATTACATCCTTGAATGTACAATGGCAATGTTTAATGCTTGTGACTCTTTGTGAGATGAGCCAATGTGGCACCCATAAATTATGTGTTCTTTTACTTTTCTAAATATATATACCCTCTTTTTAAATAAATTTCATGATGTTGCACATGATTATTTTTTGGTTTTTGTTTATGATGCTTTATAGGAATGCCCAAGGCATTTTGATTGGTTTGAGTATTTATCCATTTTGCTAGAGGATCTTCTACTTTATATGATGAAATTTTTGTTGTAATTACTAATTTGTAGGTTTACCCCTCTCATTATATAAATGATTAGACTTTGCTTCAAAAGGAAAAAAATCTCAATAAGTATTTATTTTAACATAATTGTGTTAGGAAGTTAAAATATTCTCTTTCAATGCAATATTAATGCTTGTTATTTCATTCTAAACCCTATTCATAAATACAAAATCTTAACTTACAATGTGATTTTTCCTTGCCATTGTACAAGTTTCTACCTTGTCTATACATTATTCCTTTTATAATAAATTCTCTTGTTCACAAAACATACAACAAAACCTCCTTCTATATTTTTTCTTTCTTTCATTTGCATTTGATGAAGGTGTAATGATTTAGCTTTGACAAAGACTCTCATAAGCATGAAAAATGTTGTGGGCCCTTTCAAGGTGATGTGCTCAAAATGCAATGGACTTAATACTCTGTAATGTTTCCCTAAGCATCTATTCAACTTTATTTTATCACACCCTTTCTGGCTTCCTCACTGTTGTTGTGGTTTATATAAGATTTCCCTAATCATTTTTTGGTAACAAAGGAGTTCTATGCAAATCAGACATGAATTGCATGCCTATGGAAATGGCATAGCCAATGCAAAGCGAACGAGGTGGAGTAATGGTAGTGGTGATGGTGGTCATGGTAATCTATCTTTTTTTGGGAATTGCTTATTGTGCTTCATCTTCAAATGTAGATGTTAATTCTCTTCTAGAATTTAAAGTAGGAATCAAAAGAGATCCTTATAAATTTTTTTTTAATTTGACCTGTCACAATTCCCATGGAGTTTGTGTTTACTAGGCTGGAGTCAAGTGCTCATCACTCTTTTCTCCTTTAAAAAATGAAAGTAGAAACACATTCTTGAAGCTAGGGGTTTTCAAACTATCAGGTGTGCTTTCACCATTTATGTTAACTGTCTAGTTAATGTGAAGAAAAATCTTCCTCTATTTTTATAAATTTAAGTTATTTCTATCATAGCTTTTAACCTTGTAATCTTGCTTAAGATATGAATAGCAATTTCTAAAATTATCTAAAGTTTGTAATAGAAAAAAGACTGTTGTTTTCTCCTATCAATGAAAGGAGGGGAAGATGTGTTACGCACCACTAGAACAACAACAAAGTGTGAAGGAAGGGCTTAAGAGTGTTGGAACAACAACAAGTTGTAAAAGTTATCAAGGATGGCTTGTGTCCTTGGGATATTTTCTCCAAATAAAGGAAGAGCTTTGCACTAGTTCCCATGGTTTTTTTTGCCACTTTGGGGTTTTCCATGTAAATTTTTGTGTGTTTTTTAGTGTCCTTGCTATTTAAATTTGTAGATTTAATTAATTTTGTAACAATTGGTATCAGAGTGAGTTGATGGAGTGGTTACACAATAGATAGGTTTTTTGGTCAAAATTGAAACATATGGAGTGTGCTGATGAAAGATATCTTAACACAAAAGGAGTGTAATTAGGCCCTTCAACCTTCAAAACCTACAAGTATGTTATATGATGATTGGAAAAGGTTGCAAGAAAAAGCACTAACATTGGTCTATCCTTGTTTGAGCAATGAAATTTTGGCATCTCTTTTTAACAAAATAGATCCTCATGTTCTTTGGGTAAAGTTGAGAAATAGGTTTGATAAAGCTTCAGGTTTAAATTAGTTTCATATTTATCAAAAGGTTTTAAATGCAAATATGATAGAAGGTTTTTTTTTCCAATATCATCTAGATGATATGATAGCTACTTTTGTTAAATTTGAAAAATATAAAGTAATTATTCTAGAGCCAGTGACGTGTTATGGTGTTTTAAATTCTTTGCCTGAATCTTGAAATCCAATTATTATAGCTATTACTACCTCTATGAGTACTAGTAATATTTCTTTTAATGGTGTAGTTTCTACTTTTTAAGATGTAGAGAAAATATTTCCTGAAAGATAAGGTTAATCATCAGGTAATGCTTTTATAGTGTCAAATAGAGGTAGATCTAATAAACGTGATCAAAGCAAGGGACCTAATCAAAGTAGGAAAGAGAGTAAAATTAGAGGAACTTCTAAAAGCATGATTGAATGCTACTTTTTCATAAAATTAGTCACATGATGGGGGATTGTCATGGTTACAAAGCATGGAAAGCACTATTGCAATAGAAGGATAAAACAAAGCTAGGAAAATCAAAAGTAATGTAGGTCTACAAATAAATCATACAAAAGGTGAGCTTGCTTTTGATTTTATTATATCTAAATCATCCATAGTATTTTATTTAAACATAGCAAAATATGTTAGGATTGTAGACACAAGAGCCTCATTTCATACTTACCCTGATTGATCTATTTTTACTTCCTATCAGCTAATTTCATTAGGTGTTGTTTATGTTGCTAATGATGTTCCTTTAAAAATTTTTGGTATCGGAAGTGTTTTTTTACAACAACTTAGTTTGTCTAAAATCACTCTTAATAATGTTAGGCATGTTCATGAAGTTTCTAAAACGTTGGTTTTTGTTTCTCCACTTGATGATTTGGATTTAAATTTTTCATGTAAAAATAATCAATGGAAAATTACCAAGGGCATTTTAACAGTTTTGAAGGGTAAAAAGACTAGCACAATGTATACTTTATGAGCTAATATATGTTTGCATGATGATTTTATGGCTATAGTTAATATATGGGAGGATATTGATTTATGGCATAAATGGTTGGGCCATATTAGTTATTCTAATTTAAAGGTACTTCAATCTCATTCTTGCATTCCCAAATTTGCAATAAGCTACATAGAATTTTGCAAAGATTGTGCTTCTAGTATATCAAAAAGGGTGAACTTTCTTAGGTTCTTAGATAGAGAAGGAGCCAATGATGTGGTAAAAAAATTACATGATGCAGGCCACTTAGGCTATCGATCTTTAACTCAAAAGATTACAAAAGCTAGTTATTACTATTTGACTATGATCACTGATGCCTATAATATATCAAAAACTTGTATCTAGTGTCTGATGTTCAAAGGAACAGATCCTAAGAGCTTAGCACCTCTTCAACCCATCATTGAAGTGAGACCTTTTTCACAACGGGCTCTTGATTTTATTGGAGCCATCAATCCACCATCATCAAGCCAACATAATTTTTTTTAATGACAACTGACTACACTACACATTAGCTAGAAGGAAAATGAAATAGAAGAGAAATATCTTGTGAGGTTATTAAATTTCTTGAGGAAGTTATCATAACCTGATATGGACATCCATATGCACTAGTGGTTGACAAATATCTTGCCTTCATCTTAGTTGAAATCATTGAATGGACTATGAATAATGAAATCCTAATCAAATGTGTCACAGAATATTACCCTCAAGGAAATGGATTAGGATAATCTTCTAATAAGAATCTTCAAGGTGGAGCCAAAAACATGATTAATGAAAATCCAAAATCCTAGCATGAAAATGTAAAATGGCTTGTATGGCTAGATTGCATTCATTACAAAAAATCCCTCTAGACCACCCTTATGAACTAGTTTACAGCCAAAAACCTATATTACCCATGAACTTGCAAATCAATACTTATGAGTTCTTCCTAGATTATCTAAATCCTAATGAAAGTCTCATTGCTAGATATTATGATCTTTGGGATGTTGAGCTTAAACATTTAAAAGTAGTCAAAAACTTGCCAAATCATCAAACCATTATCAAAAGATGGTTTGATAAAAAGTTTGATGCTAAATACTTTCAAATAGGTGATTTAGTCCTAAAATAGATAGAGATTTTGAACAAAAAGATCCTCAAACTAAGTTCTCACCAAGGTGGTCAGGACCATACCAAGTCATGAAGGTTGTAGCACCCAATGTTTACAAGATAGCCAACCTTCAAGATAACAAATTCACTAGAAACTTCAATACATTCCACTTTAAACATTTCTATATTGGTGTTTCATGTGGACACCTATTAGTAATTTAATAAATTATGGTTATAAATATACATAGATACATATATACATATAAGCTGCATTAGATATCATACATAGTTTTTTAAAATGCATCTAATCTTATTATATTTATATCATATTATAGTATCATGCACAACATATAGCTTTAGGTCCATATTCATACAGGTGCATGCCTTAGAAGTAAACCTAACAGATATTTGAATTTAAGAATTAGTATTTTATTAAGGGTACTCTATAGATTATGGGAATCCTTGTAACTCTTTCTTTCTTCATTAGTTGAATTTGAAAATGAGTTCCTTGAGGTTAATTCATACGAATCATATCTTATTAAGTTACCTATTACTTAGATGTTGTTTTGTGGTGCTACCTTTGAAGTTGACCTGATACCATGACATTGTCCTTTGGGTTGCATTTTTTATAGAATGACATATATAATTTTGAGTTCTTTCTATAATTTGATGATCCATCCTAGATTGTGATGAGATAACTTAGTGTGAGGAATTCACAATATGCTAGAAATAATTTGAGATAGCATCCCACTGTTGGAATGAAAACTTCATTCTTTCTCATGCTTGACCATGATTCGTAGTGATTACTCTTTGAGTTTATAATGATAGCACATAGCTAGAGTTCCTCCCTTTCCTTTAATAAAATAATAATAATAATAATTGGTTCAATTATTTTGACTAAAATCACCAAGGATCTCACGATTATATTTGTTGATGTATGTATTGAGGATCTACAAGATAGTACCTTAGTTTATTTATGTCTCTTAATAAAATCCTTAAAGCCTTGAATTAACTTATTTAGCTATGTTTCTAAAGGCATGTAGTATTAGGTTTACATTTTATCTAAAACAATCATGATTATTATGTATTAATATACATTGGTTTATATATTACATACATACATACATACATATATATGATATAGTATATATTTATTGCTTTAAAAAAAACGTTGGTGGAACGTTTGATGTTTTCTTGGTTAATTTGGTTAGGGCTTGATGTTGATGTCAACATCACCAATGAATGGGGCATCATCATTAAATTACTTCCATCATGATAAAATGAAATTTAATTTTCCATTAGTAGAATAATAATCAAATTGAAAATTCAAAATGAAGGTGACTACCACTGTTACACTAGTGGTCTCTTGGTATAGTGGTGCTAATAAAGTTGTTAACATGAAGATTGCTGCTAGTGCTGCTGAACATCGATGGATCATAAATTTCAAAATGTTGGCTTGATTTCTACAAAACAATGTTTGGAATATTAAAATTATAGGTATCTATCTACCTTATATTTTCTTAAAACATTTTTTTTGGTTACATCGGTTGTCATCCTACATCATCATTGTTCTTGCAAACCTTTGGAAAGACCTCTACCCACCCATACACTCTCTTCCACATAGTAGGAAGTTATCATCATGCCTATAGCTATTGTTAGCACTACTTCATACTACCTACTTCTTGTAGCAACAACATGTTATAGGCTTGAGCCTACCCTACTTTAGCCATGCCTATTTCCTACATTATTTTTTCTTGTTGCCTCCATCGTTTTGCTCATCATACCTACCTCTTCATCCCATGATCCATCATAGTGCACCTATTCTCTTGTTCTTTCCACTGTGCATTGTTTCCTGTCCTCTATTTGTTCACTTATCAATGCACACTACCTTGGATCTTCAAAATTTTACTCTACGCCACATGGCCATGTATGCATATTGTGCAAACCTGTCAAGGACTACACAACCAAAATAATGGTCCTCTATGCCAAAAAGGTCTCCTAAGTTGTTACGTTTTCATGCACCATCCACTGCATGTGCAACAACATCTTCATACCATTGCCACCCATATTCTCACTTCTACTCTTCCACCTAAACCAAGAAGCTATCGTAACATTGGCATGTAGTAAAGTACCTCTGCCATGCTATTGAAACCCTTCCAATGCTCCATCACCACATTGTGTGCAACCCACACTTTGTGAGTTGGTAGCCTAAGCAACATTGTTATTCGGTACATTTTTTTGCTCTTGGCCATTTAGTGTCTACTCCCCTTTACATGCCATGCTACTCTACAACCCCCTCCCCCTCCCCTTTGCTGCTAATCTCCTACTCCTACATTGTTATGCCATGTATTGTGTTCTACCAGCAAGACTATAGTCTTGGCCATACATGGATCCCTCATCATCAATCCCTTACTGCAGTGTTCCTTAGTTGTAACAACTTATCATTAGTGTCTCACTCCTACCATCTCTATTATATTGTATCATCTCATAGTGAACACATCACTTGCTGAACTGAGTACTAAATTATATATATGTATGTATGTATGTATGTATTTATTAGTAAATAAATAAATAAGGATATGTTTTTATTTATTTATTAACTCTATAGATATTCTCAGTTTTTCTTTTATGGATTGATAGGTGTCAAACATGGAGGAAGCTAAGGAGATCCAAGTAACAAAGAAGATTTGGAGGATTCACGCACCACCACACTTGGCAAAAGAAATTATGCATGGAAGCCACGTGGGTGGACACGTGGCTAGTTCCTCTTCTTCTTGAAAAAGAAAGAGAGGAAGGAGAGGGAAGAGAAAGCCTTATAAAAGGCCTCTTTAGGTAGTAAGAGATCCATCATCAAGGAGAAACCAATAAGAGACTAGCAATTAGCAAAAGGCCTCCTCTTTCTTTCCTCCTCCCATCTTCTCTCCAATACCATCTCCCCTTTCTTTCCCATCTTACAATCCTTTGTCTAACCATAGCCCTAGCCTTATCCTAGTTGCTACCTCAAACTAGCTTGAGAAAGAAGCCATTGAGGTTAAATTGTGATGGAGGCTTGAGAGGCTTTCCCTTGAGTTTGACCATGAGAAGGAGTGGAAGAAAGGTCGGGGCAACATCCTGACTAGGAAGGAGGCAAAAATTGCCCACTTGCAAAAGCTTGAGGGTTAAACTAAGCAACTGAGTCAGGCCATCCAGTCATATTGCAAGTACCTTTAGGAGAAGATGTAGAATCACCAAAGTTGATGGATCAACAAATAGTTTGCTAAGTCTACATCCCCCTCCCCCTTTCCCCTTTGATTATCTCTATCTTGATATTTTACTCATTCATGTTGATGAAGTGTTAACTTCGATTGTTTTAATTTAATAGATATATTTCATCTTAAATATTTCTATTCTACTCTTATATTTGAAGTTCTTTTAAAATTATTAGTTACTTTTCTTTTCCACTCTAGACTATTCTTGGGCTAGCCATGCCCATAAGCAAGGTTCCTTAGGAAATAGCCTTAACAAATTGATTACTTTAGGGGTGTTGTGCATTATCTTGCCTCATGGCCCAAATCTTCATATCAATAGTTATACTACGCTTTTAAATTTTAATGTATTATTCCATTATAGGTTAGGTAACCAAATCCAAGGACCTTTCTCCACAATCCTTCAAAACCATCTAGGTTGAGTTAGTTCACTACAAAAATTGCTTACACTTTGTTTTCCTTTGTAATTGATTTTTTAAAAAGGTTCTGTTTCATTATTTAATTAGCATTCTTCCCTAAGGGCTTTCAATTTTTGGTTTGTCTAAATTGGCAAAAGAGTAAATTTAATATAGAAAAACTCTTGTGGTAAAATCTCTTACTGTAAAAAAGTTAAATTTGATAAACATGGCCCATAGTTTGGATGTTGTTTTTGGCACTAATATATATGCAGTGGTAAAAGTTATTGTTTCTAGATTTTTCTTTACATTTATTTTCATATAAAACATATGGATAGTGAAATTTTTAAATCACATTTTCATGTTTCAAAAAAATTTTCATAATGTGGTTTAATGTGGAAGGTAAGATACAATTTTATTTACACCACATTACATATAATAAACTAATATAAAAGGTGACTATCACTTAGGTGCTATTTCTATAAAGTATTGGAATGCATGTTATCAGCAATGTTCACTTAAGTTCTTATGCCGACAAGAGTGCATTTGTAGGTTATGAATGTTAGGAGCTCTTAAAGATGAATTATATATGTTTTCTTCTTGTGCTATGACTACCAATTTAAGATAGCTTTATAAGTGGTATAATGTTCCAGCAAAACATTTTTATGATTTGTTTTTGATGCCTCATTGGTGTTTGATCAATTTGTAGAGTTGATCTTTAAAAGTTTATGAAAATGTAATATCTAGTTAATAGATCCTATAGCTCTTTAAATGTAATAAAACTTCATTTTATTTTATAATCATCCAAGATGAAAAAGTCAAGGATTAGAAAATTCTCAATCCAATTACCTTACATCCTATGCAATGGAAAAACTCATTGTCATTACCATTAACATCATTTTGACTTGTACCTTGTCAACCTATAAAAAGGCAAGTCATTATTAGACATAGCATCCATTTAGGTGAATGGTACTTCCCATTAATTATTAGCATGGATATTTAATTTTCACTAAAACCTTAATGGATTTTTACTGTACCCTAGGACCAACAGAAGGCATGAATGAATTAATGATTAAAAATAATCCCTTTTGATGTGGTCAATGTTTTAATAACAAAATGTAATTTTTGACATATCACATGCACCATAAAAATCAATTGCTAAAGTCAGATAGAAGTAATTTGAAAGGGGGTATTCCAAGTCTTTAAATTTGTCTTGGTAGAACACTAATGGCTTCTCAAACCTCATACCATCTTGGGTGGGAAATCATCTAAACCATTTCTAATGCCTACATTGAAAGTAGAAGATAATGTTAGCAGAAATAATAACCCATGGGAATTGGGAAATCATACTAATCTAGCATAGCTATCTTTAACCATTAATACATTAAGTGGAATTATTCCATGGGAGCTTGGAAATCTCACATGCCTTCAAAAAATTTATATGTATTTCTTCAATGGAAGTAGCCTACTACATTCATCTTTGATAAAATAAGCACATTTTGAAAGGCTTTCATTGAAAGGAAATTTGGACTTTACAACCAATCAATCCTAAGGAGCTAGCAAATTTCCCTAAACTTTAATGGTTGGAATTGGAGAAAAGAAGACTTAGTGGAGGTATGCCATGGGAACTCATAAATCTCACCAACTTGTCAAACCTTTATTTGGGGTTGGACATGTTGAGTGGCAGTATCCCATGCCAGTTTGCAAATTTGAGCTGCTTGCAGTCTCTTGTTTTGTCATTGGGTAATGGAAGTGGTCTCAATAGACTTTTGACAAATGAATCCGGTCCATAGGATTCTTCTCCATCTTCATACACATAGAATTAAGCTTTATTGGGGAATAATGGTGGAAAATATTCAAACTACTCTACTTGATTTCAAAGTCTTCAAAGCAAAGCTCTACTTTATTCTAACTACTTCATGTATTTTACTCTCTTTGGCAAAGTCATAGTTGATTTCATCAATTCAGTAAGTATAATGAAGAGTATGATCCTAACACTCACCTTATAACCTTCTAATCTAAATGCTTGCTATTATAGCCATAGCCTCATACTATCATGAGGATTTTTTCTATGTCCTTGACTAGGAAAGTGCTTGATTAATACCACACTTTATCTAGAGGATCCATATCCTCTCTTGAGGAATTGATAGCCCTATTTGTTGACTACTTCAAGTATAACTTGAAGCCTAACACCATGCTTGACAAACTTAGGAAGGTCAAGTAGGAACTCCTAGAACCTATGCAAAAGTTCATCCAACAATGGAATGATCTACTTAATGAAATACCAAAGCCTATAGCTAAAACACATCTTTTGGCTATATTTAAGAAGGTAGTTAATGACTTTATGAAGTTCAAGATTTACTACCTTGACTTATGGTTCCTTAACCAAGAATTCTCCCATATCAATAATATAGAGGATGCTACAAAGGCCAATCATACCCTAGCCTACATAGCATACAAGAATCAACATATGCAGAGTGACAAGGAGAGGATAAACATAACAATGCAACCATAGCAATAGTGACCAATGAAGCTAATACCATTAACTAGGGGTCGAGGACCAACCCATCCAAAGCTCCTACTAATAATAACTATGATAACCAGCTCTCAACATCTAGGGCCACTACATCAACAACAACTAGACCCAACTTTGAAAGGAAGGATAAGTCTAAGTACACTAGGCTTCCATTAAAGCCATCTACACTATTAGACCAATTGTTGAAAAGTGAGTATGTTCAATACAAACAAATCTCTGAAGCTTCCTAAAAGATGCATGATAGGCTATGTGAAAAATCCAAGGACACCACTAGGATAACAAAATATGACCTACAACTACCTAAGTAGTTCGAGTTAGACTATTTTTTCTGTTATCACCAACTACCTTGTCATGACATAGACTTGTACCTTGCACTAAAAGATAACTTGCAAAGAATGATAGATATGGGAGAGTTGGTTCTAGATGCATCCAACCCTATCTAACCTCAAAACCAATCACTTTAGGTGTATAAACACTCATTGGACATTAAAAATGTTGCATACATCTTATCAACATTTAATGNGGTGTATAAACACTCATTGGACATTAAAAATGTTGCATACATCTTATCAACATTTAATGTAGATGACAATTGAATACCTGCAAGAGAACCATTCATGGTCCAAGTACCCCCCTCATGATGAAAGGGCTTCTTTAGCTTCCATGAGCTCAAGATCCTCATTTTGTTGTAAGAGTTTCATCACTAGTTCTTCCAAGGAAACCTTTTATCATCAATGTATCCTACCCATTATAACCCAACCAATCATAGCCTAACCAACCAACATAACCATCCAACAACCTCCCATGGTCACCAATGGTATAACATCTTTCTCATAATCAATAAATGACAACCAAAAATCTTCAACCAAGTAGGGGAAGAAGCATAAGCAAAGGCATAATAACAAAGGTGATAAGCATAATGAAGCACAGAAGGAAGTGGGCCTACTAAAGCCCACTCCCATATCAGCTATACCCATAACATCCTTAGCTCAACTTATTTCAACCAACAAACCACAAGAGGATACCAAAACCCATAGCCAAAAGAACAAGGGAAAGCCCCATTAGCAATAACCTAAGGCCCAAGTTTGCATTTTGGGATTCATGGAGGAAGTGAAATACAAGAAGGGTGACAATCCTGTGGCCAATGACAAAAACTTCCTCAATGCTATGGATTAGATCAGGCAATCCCTCAAGAAGAAGAACACAACTCTAAGCTTATATGACATAATCATGACTTCCACAACACAATATTAGGCATTAGTCAAGATGTTGACTTTCATCCCCATTATTAAATACATCCTTGCTAATGATGAATCCATCCATGTACTAATGGTTTCTCCCTCAACAAGGGAGGAGAAGTCAACATCACTAGTATTTCGCAATAGAAAAATCAAGGACAATCCCCAAAATGGTAAGGTAACTAGGGCTCCTCTATTCATAACCATATGCATAGGATAGTTTAAGATGCATGATGTGCATGTAGATGATTGTGTTGCAACAAACATTATCTCATGAACCATCATTAAGTGATTAGGCATGACAGATCATATACAACCCTGATTAACATCCACTCTCAAGTCATTCAAAGAATTGAGGGTTGCTATCAAGGGATCTATCTCCTTGGATTTCATGGTAGGGAATCAACTCCCCATGACCATGAATTTCTTAGTGGTAGAAGAGATGCTAGGTTTTAACCTTATACTTGGAATGCCTTGGTTGGCCCAATTATGAGCCATATCCTCACCCATTCACAAAGGGATTCACCTTCCTTATGAGGAAGTTGAAATCATCATTCATAGTAACAACATAGTGCCCCTGGCTATTACCAATGTGAACATAGAGCAAGGGCCTAAAGTGGAGCTTCAAGAAGAAGCCCCTGGCCATGAAACCCAATAACCCAAGGGTGAGCAAAGATCCAAGAATGACAACTATGGGCAGAAGAACATGTTATAAGACGAACTCCCTTTTAACCTCATCAAGGAAGGTGATGGTGAATACAAACTTGCGTAGAATAGACCTTACTCATTTAATAATCTTTCAAATATTAGGAAACATCTACATAAGTACATTCTAACCCTTCCATCTCATGCCCTTATAACCAGATGCACTGATAGCCATGTAGCCTAATGATTTTATTATGCTTTATTATGTACTTTGTTTTACTCTTTATGCATGTAGCCTAGCTTTTTCCTTTCATTTTCATTTTTTCTTATGTATTACAACCTTTCTTTTCCTTCACTTTTATGCATGTTGTAAACATCAAAAAACCTTATAAGAATTTCAAAACTAGGAAAAGCCATAAAATGTTTAAAATAGAAAATTTCCAAAAATATAAGTTTCCTTTTATACAAGGGCCTACCACAGCCTAACGATGGTCAACCTATGGCCTGCAAAGGCCTTAAACTAGCACCACAATCCTTTGAGACTCTAAATTGGCATCATAGTTTGCTTAGACTCTAAATTGGTATCATGGTCCACCACTACCTTAAATGGCAATAAATGTGTAGCCTTTCATGGCTCAAAACTAGCAAGTAGCCCTTATCTTATGGCCATTCATAATCTTATAGCCTAACCATTTTCAACATATCCAATACAATAATTAGCAACATAGCCTAATTTACAAGGTGTATAACCTTAAAACCTTAAAGTAGTAAAGTAATCAACAACATATATAGCCAAAACTAAAACTAAAAAATAAAATTTAAAATATTTTAAAGCCATGGCCACATTGTGTGGCATAAATGTCAAACAATAAATCATAAATTTTAGAATATTCACAACTCAATCATTGGCTAATATGGGTCATACAATGTCAAACATAGAATAGACTAAACTAAAAATCATCAAATGTTGTCACATCATGCATCAAATGGTGCCAAGGGGGCATCCAGTGTGGGAGGAGGTGGTGCATCATCATCATCATCACTTGCACCACTAGGGCCTCAAACATCATATGATACTTATGACATAACAACACACAACTAATCAGTAAGCAGTATAACTAAAACCATGACATAAACCATGAAATACTAAAACCTAAAACATAAATGGAATCAAACCTATGGGGAATCCAACTTTGAAAACTCTTAAGAAAGAAAGTGAAGGCCAATCTCCAAGCATTGGAGAATCTAATCTTCTATCATGTTTGCCCAGTCAATGTCTCCAAAATTAATGCCTATGAAGATGTTAGCCTAATCTACATCCATCCATTATAGTGGCTCCCATGAGACCATAGAAGTAGAGACCTCATCTATAGCTATAGTAATCTGTGGAGTAGGGGACTCAACCACTATTATTATGCTTTTAACAAGGTTGAAAACACTCTCAACCTAGGTTCCCTAGATAAATAGATCTCTCTTCTATTACTTAGTTGTATCCCTCTTTAGCCACTTCAAGTATGCCTCCTGATCAGCCTTATACTTGCACCTATGATCCTTTGTGTCTTACCTCACTCTAGGACTTAAGCACTATAATCATTCCAATCCTTAGCCATTTGAGAGATCAAGTCCATCTACATCTACTACTCATGCAACTAGTAGGAGAGGACAACCTTGTCATGGATAGCATGCTAGTAGTAGTCCCACATGATCTCCTTGGTCTGAAAGGTCCCTGAGGTAGTCACTTGGGCTTCTGCAAAGGCCCTATGATCCTCAAGATCTTAGATCTTCTCATTTTGCTTTTTATTTTTCTCCCCTAAGACCATAACTTGTTCCCATAGGAATTCATTGAACCTCTGAATCTTCCATGAAGCTTGTACACATGAAACCACTTAATCAATGGTAGTTATATACAGCTACAAGGAGACATGTGTGGTTTCAAGAGGAAGCTTAGGCAAGGAGTCAAACTGCATGTCTTGGGTCAAATCCCATAGAACTAATGGCACTAAAAAAATAAAAGTATAACCATAAATATGATGTACAACCTAAGATATCCATAGCATAAAAATATAACTCATAGTAAAACAACTAAGGCATGGAAAAACATAGTTCTTACCAATCTCAAATGTAACCTGCTGCAACTGATTGGTGATCTCCTTTGCCATCCTATACATGACTTCTATCTTTTTTAGGACCTTGACCCATGTTTTCATGTAAAACATGTATGTAGAGGCCTCTATTGATGGCTCAATAACTACCATAAGCATAATAATCATTGAATATGTGAGAAACTAAGACATTAAAAGTGAAATCATAGATAATAACAAGTAGAGCATAGGTATAGCTATGTTCTTATTTTCATTCTCATTCTCATTCTCATACTCATCATCATCATTGAGGATTTTGATCAAAGGATTCCTGAGCAATGGCTCACTGAACAAGGCATCAAGATCATCCATATCTTGCTATAAGAGTGCCTCCTTTACATGTCTTTGTTTCTCGTCTACCACAATAGCTATGCACCTCCACTCCTCCTCCTTAGCAAGTCTGTGTACCTCCTCCACTTGCCTATGTTCTTCTTCTATAGTGATAACTCGAGCTACCACATTCCACTACTAATCTATAGTCATAACCCATTAGACAAGTTAGCACATATCATCATAGATATAGCATGGCCAAAAATATAGGCAAAAACATAGTTAAAGCATACTTATGACTACTTGATCTAAGTGTGGGATTTTCAAGATGATCCTTTCCTTGAAGGATGGCTCTGCTACTAGTCATGCTTCCTCTAGTAGCTACTTTAAACTAGCCTTAGCTATCTTGTTAGCCTTGGCATGCAACCATTGGGTCCTCTTGATGTTCATTAGGAATGTGAGAGGTTCCTCCCCCATGCTGTCAGGGGATTCACATTGACTGATACTAAGGTTATTTTTGATCACAAAAAAAATTACCTATGTCCTCTAGTGAGTTCTAAGCCTGCATCGTTGGATAAAGATGTTTTATCTAGGGCTAGGAAAGTTATTTTGGATCCTTGTGCATTCATGTCCTATTCACCACCAAGAATTTTATGAACCTCTTTAGATAACCTAAAAAGAATGCATAGTGCATATGAACTATTGTAGAGGTGTCCATGCAAAGTTTAAGGATTTCCTCTTTAAGTCCCATAGCCAAGGAAGTAGCCTAGTTGAAACAAGTTCCCTCCATCAAGACCTTCTTAAGGGTCCATCCCTATGCAATGTCAACTACCTTTTTTTGCAACAATAATTTTGGAAAATCCTAAGACTTAAACAAGGGATAGGATCCCCTTCTATAAGGGTTCATAGAGCTATCAAGAGCAAGTCTGAAGTGTCCTTTACTAACACCAAACCACTTCTCAACTTTTGCATGATGCTCAACCTCCTTCATTAGTCTAGTGTCAACTACTATCCAATTAGTAGGATCACCAAACAAGTCACGAAAGGTGGCTAAATTAATGGTAATGACAATCAGCATGTCTTGTAGTGTGGTACAAAATAAATTGACCACTATATCAAAGGAGTTAATTATGTTCAACATTTTGGTAGAAGGGACAATAGGGCTAGGCACCATGAATACCTCGAGAAAACCTACACACATGAATGTTCTTAGGCATCCACCCCCTCAACCACTCTTGTGCTGATCCCACCTAATTGAACATTAGGATAAGAGTTTCCATAGAATGTCTAGTGAGGAATACAATGACATATGTAGAAGTCAAAGGTCTTGTAAGCAAAAGACAAGTGATTAGCATCAATATAGCCATGTTTGGACCATAGAACACTTAAGATCCAAATAGCCATAAAACCTTATTTATAATCTAGAAATCCATTCCTTTCCTTACCTTTCTTCTTCTTGCTTCGAGAAGCTCATGTGAAACTTCCAATAGTGATACCCATATCTTTGATGGCCTTTGGAGCCACCCACTAGCTATGTGCTATTTTGGCAACCACACACTTCTTGTAAATAGGGTTGAAGCTAGTGGGTATTCATCAAAGTCCCCTCTTAGCTATTCACAAAAAACATGTCTAATCTTGGGTCCTTTGGTGAATTCACTTAGTGCAATGTGGGCTACCACCAACATTTCATCATTCTTGATCAAGCCTTGCTCATTAATCCTATACTTGCAAGATGTATGTAAAATTGACAAGCTAGGAAGGAGAACAAAATTAGATAAATCGAAAACATTAAAATCTATAGTAGCAATGCTTACCCTTGTAATCAGTACACAGTTCTTAGAGGATTCTATAATAAGGAGTGAACTCTTTGCACCACCATCAAAGTATTATTCATATTGTATCATGAATACTCTAGCATCATCCAAATGTCTGAGAGGTACTATGCACTAATGTTATCCACCAACTCTCCTACTACTTGGATCTTTGGATCATTGATTATCAACCAAGTAACTAGACTTGTAGACCCAAGCAATAGGGTCTCCACTATGACTACAACCACCTCCTTAGACAAGTTTCATGACATCATCATACTAAAATTTTGCAAAAGGTAGGCAAGAAAATCCCTTGCCCTTGGGCAAAACCATAGTGACCTCTTCTCTAGGTCCATGCTAGGAAAGGGGATGTGGTTCATGGGCTTGCTAATACAACATAGAATGCCAACCAAATCCACTATGATGAGGACTAACTCTAGTAGGACCCTACAGGGGAATACATAAACAGCATTATAACCACATTTCAACACTTAGGATTACTTAACAAGTTTTATACATCCTAGTCAGGGGTGAGATTAGCCTCCATAAAAAGCTCTAAGATGCTTGTTCAAATTTCCTCAAGAAATTCCACAAAAAAACATTATTATAACCTTTCATATCCTTTTCCTTCATATCCCTTTTAGGTAGATCTAACAAGAACAACCTTTTCCTAGCTAGGAAAACACAAAATATGGCTAGGAAATCATGGAAAAGGCAAAGAATGAGTTACCTTGGAATAGATGAGGAAGATCATTGAATGGAAAGTTGAAAATATTATTATCTACCTCACCTAATGCCTAGATATTGGAGTTTTTTTCTACAACATTTCTTTATGGTGGCACAATGTTGGAAAATCTTGGAAACTAAGAGAGTTGAAGCTTCCACAGTGGCTAGGAGAAGATATGAAGCTTTAGCATTGAAGATTTATGATTCTACCTATAGAAACTTTTGCTAATACTCTCCTCTAGTGCGTTGGATGTTAGAATAGTGATTTGTGATAATTTTTTACAAGTTTTGACAATAAAAACCAAACCCAACATTTCCACTCTTAATCTGCCATTGTCAATTTTGTGTATTAGAACTCAACATGCAATAAAGTCCAAGGGTGGGAAAGTATCCTCCACACTAGGATTGAAAGGAAAAATAATAACTACACTTATTTTTCTTAATTTTTTAAATTTTTAAGCCATGAGCCCCACCCTATGCCCTCGTACATGGTGTTTTGGGTTTGATACTTAGAAATATGACCAAGACTTAACTCCCATGAATCCATGCTAGGGATACCATGCCTAGTGTGGATGCATGCCTCCCACCTCTCAAAATCATTAAAACCCAAATTTCTTGCAAGTTTTAATATATATGACTTTCCTAATCTAACCCCACGATTCAAAAGGGGGTTAGATCTTACCAAAACTAGACATATTGGGTTTTCATGCTAGGGAAACCCTACCCAACATGGAAGAAAGGGCGGGGGGGGGGGGGGGGGGGGGGGTTGACCCCCATTCTTACCTCCCCAATGGCCATCACACCCATATTTAATTCCTATAGTGGACCCACATGATCTAGAACCCTTCCAAAAAGCCCCAACAGCCTCAAAACCTCGCCAAACCTAATCAAAAGTGGTTAAAACTTTGGGATTTGGTGGTTCCACACTAAGGATGGCCTCATCCATGTTGAGCATCATATCCCCAACATATATGGATTGGGAGATGGCCAAAACTACCTAAATTGATTGCCTAGTTACCATATTTTAACCTCCATACTCCTTGATAGCCTCTAGTAGCCTAGTTTGACCATTGAACAATTCAATTTTCAATCTCACATTTTACCCCATGCCAGTGGATACCTCCTTGCCCTCCACACTACCTAGCATGGAGCTAGCATGCAAGCTTAGGGGTTATAACATAAAACCATTTTCCAAGCTTCAAATGTCCATATTTTTTGACTTGATAGCCCTAGCACCCTTCCATGACCTTCTCTAGTTGATAACCGTCAATGTTTGAGCTGATTTTGGTACCCCAGATCTTCTCCATGCTAACCACCCCCTATTCATGGCCAATGTGAAGCTAGCATGTATGCTCTAGGGGATGCCATTAAACTCAATTTTGTGACCTAAAACAATCGTGTTACCTACCCTAGTAGCATTTAGACCCTACTAGAGCCTATCAAAAGCTTTAGATTCCTTGGAACTAGTCAAAAAAGTCAAAATTTATCAATGTTGAGGCCACACTACCTAATGTGAAGGAAAGTGGGGATGGCTTCATGAACACCAAGGAGCCTCAAAACGAAGGGATTTTGAGGCAAAATCTTATCTCTTAGTCTCTACAACCTCCAACAACTTTGGAACCCTATTGAAACCTATCAAAAATGCCCCAAAACATAAACCCTTGATATTTCACATTGATCACCCTCTTTGCCACACTGGCCAATATGGGGAAAGTGTTAATGGATGAAGTGATGATCAAAAAACCCAAGTTTTACCTCAAAATGAACTCAGATGAACATCTTAGCCTTCCCAAGGACTCTGACAATGAAAATTCTCCCAGCTAGTTCCACATTGGCCAAAGTGGAACTAGCATGGAACAAGGGTGAGGCACATAAAATCATTTGAAACCCTTAAAAATTGCCAAAATTAAGTCCTAGGTCCTTGCTATCAACTTTTACAAAAATTGAAACATACATGCATGATCAAAAGTAGCCAAAATGAGCCAAAAATAAATCCTTTGAAATCCTCCTATTTAGTTCCATGTTGGCAAGCATGGAGTTACCATGAAGCCAAGGGGGTAAGCTAAGAGACCATTTAAAACCGTTGAAATTGAAAAATTTCTACCCTAGGCCTTGATTATCGATGCTAACAAACTTGGAACTACACATACACAGCTAGAAGTGACCTGAATAGCCAAAAACTAATTCCCTCTTATTTTCCTAGCTGTTCCATGCTAGCTAGTATAGATCCAACATGGAACTAGAGAGGTGACCCTAAGAATCACCTAGCTAAGCATCAATTGACTAGTTTTAGCCTTGAACCTTACCTCTCAACACTAGTGACCCCAGGAGCACACATGTGTGCCTGATTAAGGTCAAAATTGGTCCACATCTAGGATTTATGGTTATTCCACATTATGAACCCCCTCCTCCATGCTAGCCAATGTGGAGACTAGAGGAAGGAATTATTTGAAGCCAAGAAACACGTCATAATGACATTAGATAACCTTGCATGCATCTTAGAATCCTATTGACACCCTCTAGATCCTTCAAGCCTCAAGAAATTGATTAGACATAGCTTAAAATTGATCCTTGAACTCTTCCTAGCTAGCTAGCTTCAAAATAAAGGTGTAACCTCTAAAACTCCTCAAAAGCCTTCAAAACTACCAAATTGTCACTCTAGAGCCTTTCTAACACCTTTGAGATTCACCAAACCTTGCAAAACAAAAACCTAAAATAGCATGAAACCAACAATGCAAGGTCTTTCATTCTGAGCTCCACCTCCTCACATTGGCTAGCATAGAGCTAGTGTTGAGACAAAAGGGAAACTTAGAAAACCATTGTGAAACTCTCCAAACTACTAAACTTTGATTCCAAACCTTAATATTCAATGTTAACAACCTTGGGAAGTGACATGCATGATCAATTTTTACTAGAGTTGGCCTAGATCTAAACCTTTTAGTTCTTTCATGCTTAGCATCCCTCCCCCATGCTAGTCAGTGTGGAGCCAATGTGGAGGACCTACCTTTTTACCTCAAATAATTAATTGACACTCTAAGAGATCAAGAATCTACACTAAAGAAGCCTAGGACCACATTTCCTTAAAATTATGCTTATTTGACTTCATTTTAGTCTTCAAAACTCATTCTCCATAATCTTCCACACTAAAGTAACTCCCATAGCATAGAAACAGGAGGTGAAACCTTAGATGACCTCTAAAGGTGACCAAAATCAACCAAAAGCCTAGGAAATTATGACCTCTAGACCTAGGAGCCCAAAAGCCTAGACAATATGCTCCCAAATCATCCCAAAATCATAAAATAATTGTCCCCCTTCCAACCCCACATCCCACCCCCCACCCCCACCCACATTCTTCCATGTTGGGGATGCTATGCTCTATGTGGAGAAAAGAGGAAAAGCAATTTCAACTTTTTTTGGCACTTGAAACTAACTCAAATGACCTCAAAATGAAGCTAAGGGATTCACAACACCCATATTTGAGTTCTAAATACTAGTTTGACCTTCTTTGATATTTTTTTGGCTTGTATTTTGATCCTTCGTGCTAAGACCCCAACAATCCATACTGGCTAGCATGGAAACAAGGGGATGAAGTTTTAAAACATTCTTTTTAGCCTTTACCAATATTTGGTGTGCAAAATTTTGATAGATCTATCCCTGCACTACCTTGAGAAGGTCATAAAACCTTGATTTTGAATCTCTGGATGTCCTAGAACATACTTTCCTTGGTTTTTGCATTGGGATTCGCTCCGTCCATATTGGCCAATGTGGAAACAAAGGGGGACCAACATGGAAGCCTCAAAACACTTTATTTTTAAGTTTAAATTGCCCAAAAATAGCCCTAATTGATGTCCAAACTTGGCTAATATCCCTATAGCCCTAAACCATGGCCTGCTAAGGCCCTAATACTAGTAAAACCTAACCATTTTAACCAACATTAGCCAAGTTCCACCATATGTAACTTTTTTTCTGGATTTGAGTTATAACATGATGTTTCCACTTATTTTTTCCCTTGTGTTCCATTTTTGACCTTCTTAACCTTCTTATGACCTTTACATAGCCTTATATTTTCTTTATTTACCTTATTATAACCTTATTTTCCTCTATTTTTCCTTTGATTAGTATTAAATAGTGGGGTTTGGCCTTCATTAACCACTATTTACCATCATGTGACCATAGCCTTCTATGGCCTTAAATTGGCATCATGTCCTGCTAAGGCCTAAAACTAGCAAAATTATGACCCCCATTGGTCATTTCTAGCCTTATTTCTTATACTTCCCTTTGTTTGACCTTTATTTGACCCTTATTACACTTTGTTTTCTTGTTTTTATCCTATTTTATAGCCTTTAATAACCTTGTTTTCATTAGAATAACATATATTTGCATAATTTTATAGCATTTTAGCATTATTTACTCACCTTTACCCAAGTGCCATTTAATATGCTTAGGGTTGATATGCAGGATTGAAGTATGAGTACCTAGGAATAGATCATTTTACCCTTGTACCTACATGGATCCCATAGTGATGTACAATGGTTTATCAACCCTAATTATCTAGATCTTAAGCCTAAGAGTCTTTTCAACTACATATCCTCAATAGAGAAACCTCTAGAATGGCCCAAAAAATCTAGTCAAAATCCTTGACTTACATGCAGGTGACATAACTAAAGACTCTCTAGTTAAGGTTTCTATCATAACACACAGTGGTGGGGAAAAAACCCTTAACCTAAGTTCCTCACTGGAACCTCAATAGGCTCAAGACATCACCAAGGTTCTACAGGGTAATATTAAGGTCTTTGCCTAGTCATATGAAGATATGCTAGGTCTAGACCCACATTTAATCTAGCACAACATCATACTAGATCTTAGCATTAGACCAAACTAGCAAAAAGTATGCAAGATTAGACCTAATTTGGCCTTGGTAGTTCATGATGAGATCTCAAAGCTCTACCAAGCTAGTTTCATTAGGGCTATTGACTATGTAGAATGGATGTCCAACATAGTGATAGTTCCTAAGTGATGAATTACCATTTGTTGTCTACCACGATGTTGCATATGCAACGTTAGGGCCTAGCACTAACACCAAGTATCCAACATCGGTGAATATATCCTAGCCTATAAATATAGCACCTAGGTTCTAGTTTTTGGCATAGTTTAGTTTTTAGTATTCAAGCAAGGTAGTGAAGCTCCTATTTTTTCTTTTCCATAGAGTTAGAATATTTTTTGAGTGCCCACAGAAGGAGTGTAAAGTGTGTATGATTCTTTGTTCGAGCACTAATGTACCTAATTGTAGCAATGTGATGAGAATAAAACAAACTCTTTTGAAAATCCTTATAGCACTAAGAATAGATTAGTATTTTCTTTAATGCATTTTACTTTCTTGCTGTTTACTTTAATGCATTTGAATTAGGCAATTTATTTCCAATTTTTAATGACTACAAGCATGACCACTTTGAGCATTCATATAGCACTTGATAGCCCATCAATGCTTAACATTTGGTAACCCAACAATGCTATATGTGTTTAGGAAAGTGGGATGGTTGCTTGTGTTGGTCTAGCTAGGCAATAGATGAACTAGATCTTTAATTAATCTACTCTTCATTCTTGTTGTAGGCAACCAAATCCATAAAATATAAAGTAAGAAAAACCATATATCTCAATTACACTTAAACCATACCCTTGAAGTTTACAAGTGTAGTTGGGAAGAAAATGAACGTTCTCAACACCCATTTTACTTCCAAGAAGAGCTAGTGCATTAGATAACTATAGGTCCATAGAATTCAACCAAATCATGCACAATGCCTTAGTGATTTGTATGGTTCGGCATAGGGGTACCTTGCTACTCATCATTGGTACCATTGCCAAGGACATTTTTGTTACTTTGTGCACTATCTAGGACCCAATAAAAAGTATTTAAATCATTGGAATTAACCTTAGAGAGTTATATCTTATGTCACAATTACTACAACAAATTCTCAAAGCACACTGTGATTTTTCTTTACTAACTAAAAATTTCTTCTTCTCAGAGGAGTACTTGTCCACCTAAGGCTGATAGAGTTCATTCAACAAACCCTCAATAATATTAAATTATATATACTCATCCTGATGAGTTTGTGCCAAAATTCACCTTCATCCTACACCAAGATGAACAATTATGATGGCATGACATGAAGGGCAACATTGTGTTGCCACCCGATCATGGTGCTCTTACAATGCTCTATTAAATGCTTGCATGATGTGGTCTTCAAGATCACCATGGGGAATATATTATGGAAGATTTTAACACCAAGGATTATTGTCCCACCAAAGCACAATGTATGCAAGATCAGTAGCTAGAGTAGAACTATGAATTTTTGAAGGGAAAAGGACTTAACAATTCTCCATTCCTATTGTACCAATAAGAGGAACCATTCTCTGGGGGTTTTTCATTCAATGAAACTCCTCTCTTTGACTTTGGTGATGGAGGTAAAAATTAGAATTTTCACTCCATAGTTCAAAATCCTAATTTTAGTAACAAGGGATCCAATGACAATGAAAGATCTAGAGGTACAAATCAAGACAAGGATGATGACAAGAAGCATGATCATGATCATGGTCACAATCACCAAAGAGGTAGTAGTAGTCACTGTGATGATGTTGATTCTCATTCCTCTTCCATTTCATCATCTTCTTCTTCTTTTGGCTTTGATCGTGATCACAAAAGGTGAGATCATGATGGAGGTGATCAAAATGAAAAAAATCACCAAGGGGACCAAGATAACCAAAGGGATCATCAGGATAGGCAAGAATAAGGGCATAAACATTTTAGTTAGGCACATCACCATGAATGAAGGGCTAGTATAGGGCATCATAGGCACCATGATCAAGGCCTTGATAAGCCTCTATTTGCTACCTAAAGTATACTTAACATCTCAAAGGCAATTAGAATTCCAACAAGGCATGTGAAAGATAGTTGAATCAAATGGTTAGACATGGACAATATTCCTCGATTTGATGGAGGATATAAATTTGATCCACTAAATCATTTTCAAGCTTTCCAAGATGCACATTCCTTGTAGAACATAGAGAACAAGTGGCAAAATTGAAGTTTTTCCCTAGGATACTTATCAAATAAGTAGAAACCTAGTACTGGTCCTTAGAGCTAGAATCTATCAAACGATGAAGTACCATGCTTCAGTTGTTCAATGATAAGCATCAAACATACTCTAGAGTGTCCAACTTAAGGAAGCAAATTCAAGGGTGGAAACAATGAACACATGAACCCTTAGATGCCACTATTGGCCGATACTATGTCTTGATGCACAAATTCCTTGGCCATGGTTATTCTCAATTGGCTCAACTTCACCACATTGTAGATAGGCTCCATAATGAAACAAGAAAAACCCTTGGTGTCTATGCTCAATGGTGATTGTTATAACTAACTACCTATCAAGTACAAAGGTTAATAGAGTAGGTCACCAAAGAGTAGGGTGAACTAAGAAAAATAGAAAGTGTAGAGAAGCACAACCATGATCCTTCCATCCACAAAAGGGAGGTTCGATTCTATGACAATGAGGATGAATCTGTATTTGATGAGGGCATGCATAAGAAAGCCTTTCCACTTTAACAATTATAATCTAAACTTACAGCCAAGGTTGAACATTTAATAAATTCAATGGATAATAGATTCCAAGGTATTCTCAAAATTGCTGAGAAGTCCAAAGAACAAAGTAGTAAGCATTAGAACAAAAGGTGCAAGAAAGCTATATGTGCATATTACAAAGGTAAGGGCAAGATTGTTGCAATAGAAGAGGTTGCAAATAATGAATGGGATGATGATCATGGATGTGACATATGTTAATACAAACATCCTACGGGATGTTGTCCCATTGTGTCACATCTACAGGAGTCTAGGATCTATGCCTTACATCCAGGACCTAGACAAAGGCAAGCTTCCAAAAGGTTACCTTATCATCAAGGTAATCTTAGGTATTTCCACTAGCAAAAACTGTATTTTCCAAGTGGAGATCCACCACAATTGTATGAATAGTATCAACAATGGTAGCAACCACAATCATGAGTTTTGGCACTACCAAGACAACAATACCCTTACCAATAGCCTAATCCATATGGTTATCACGTGTAGCAACCCATGTCTCCATGTGATTCCTCCAGTCACATTTCTAATTTCGACCCTCACTACCAACCTTAATATTATTAGCAAGTTCATTCATCACATGAAAGAAGGAATACTTCATCTAATCCTTATCCTCCTCCTGTCCCTCCACACACTCCTCCTCTAGTTGCACAACTATGGCCTTCTCCACTAATGCAAGGTGAACTACTTGCTCAACCATAACAATGTAATGCTATGAGGGCTATTAATTTGCAATTCAATCATCAATCAAAGGGGTCAAATGCTTGATTAAAGAAAAGACCTTTCTATCAACCCTGTAGTCCACCTAAGCCTTCATCTACACCTGTGATTAACAACCTTGCCCCTACCTCTTCCTCCATATCAAATCCTTTGGGCCTCCTTCAAACGAAACACTGTCAAGGATCCATAATGTAATTCTTACTCACACGGTGTTTAATTGGATCCATATAGAAAACCTTCCTAGGAAATTAGTCAATCCTAGAAAATCTCTAATTTATTTGCAAATTGCTAGAAATGAACTATGCAAATATCTTCTTAATTCAAGTTCTAGTGTTAATTTGATTTCTCATGAGATGTACACTACCTAGAACCTACCTATTCTCAAGAAGAGCAACATCAAATTGAAATTGGTAGACCAATCTATCACTATTCCATTGGAACTAGTTAAAAACATTGTGATCACTATCTGTGGGTGGTCATATCCTACCAACTTCCTAGTAATCAAAGTGGGGAACTGCAAAGGGGACTTCCCAATCATTCTGGAAAGCACATGGCTAAGCACCATCGATGTAAGAATGGATATCAAAGATATTTCCCTAGATATATCTAAAGAAAATGCATTTGAAAAGATTAAGAATAAAAATGTTCCATGCATCACATACAGTGATACACGGTGCAATTGTGTGCAAAAACTTTGGATCATAAAGCAAGCATCTATCTCTACATGCAAGTAGTATGAACTAGAAGTAGAAATTCAAAGGGGTTTGTACATAGTAGACACAAAATAGGAGGGCACCTAGTGGCTAACCATTGATTCAAAAAGCAACACACTTTGCATTGAATCAACTGAGAGCTTAACATGCGCATATATCATAAGCATGGATGAACTAGAGTAGGTTCATCATCAAATCTCTAATGATACAATTGATGATACCCATTGGGAAGAGTGGGAAATTCTTGAAAAATTTAAGCAAGAGCTCCTTGAACTGAAAATATTATTGGTGAAACACCACAAAATTTTGGGTCTCAGCATCATGACTGCAAATATGGCTAAGTGTCAAAACGGTGGCACTTTGCCCATATTTTTCCAAGTGTTGAGTGTAGTTAACTCCAACTGCCAGATTTGCAAGATTTTTCTAAGTGTTAGAATGGTGGCATTTTCTATAGATTCACATGTCACACTATCATGCTGCGTAGCATAGTAGCATGTCTACTATAGCATAGCACTCTGTCACGCTACATAACATAGCACCATATCTACTATAGCGTAGCACCTTGTTATGTTGCGTAGCATAGCACCATGTCTACTGCATCATAGCACCCTATCACGCTACGTAGCATAACACCATGTCTACTATAGTGTAGCACCCTATCACGCTACATAGTGTAGCACCCTATCACATTGCGTAGCGTCACACCATGTCTACTGCAACGTAGCACTCTATCATGTTGCATAGTGTAGCACCATGTCCATTGTAGCGTAGCACCCTATCATACTGCATAGCATAACACCCTATCTAGCGTAGCAACCAGTGTCTCATCTCGGGCATGTAACATTGGATGAGCATGGCCCCACACACCACACTGTCACGTGGCATCTAATCCACATTTTGGGCTAACCCTATCCCTATAAATACCCTTGTGCCCTCTTTTGAAGAAGGGGAGGAGGGGGGTTAGCATTAATTTCTCACCAGTAAGGCAATTGGAACTACCATTTGGAATTTGGCACTTTGGCATCTTGGCACTTAGCTCCATAGATGAATGAGACCTAGAGCACACTACACTATTAGAGAGGCATAGCTACATCACACGGTACACTACATCCCCATTGCAGCCCTGTAGAACATCCCATGATACACCATGGCTATCAACCTGGTAGGCACAATCCAACATAGTGAGCACGATATTTCATAGTCTAACACCATCGAAGCTGTGACTACGCTTCCACTACAGCTATTGTACACTATGTATCCCTTTGTGAACCAGCTACACTCCCTCTTTTGGGATGGTGTACTACTGTTCTCAAACTCTATTGAACCTCTCAAGAATTTCTCTTTGGCATTTAGCATAACACTTGTATTTTTTGACTTTTTTCATACATTTTTGCATGTTCACATCACTGTTCTTAGGCTAGGACATCCTACTACACTCTAGCTGGGTTGGACCCGATGCTTGTATGTAATGCAGTATAAACTCTTCTCACACATGGTTGTTTTAACACCATGTAAGTTCCTATTTGATTGACAAGACCATTTAGGGCACCCCATTTTCATTTTCTCCAGCACGTCCCTTGCACGGATTCAAGGTTAAGCTATATGCCCAGTGACCTCTCGATGTTCCAGCCACCAACATTTTTGGATGTCATAGTTTTTTGGTGCTAGAAGGAGGGCCTGATCATTTCTGTCTACATTTTTTTTATTAGCACTTAGTCAAAACTCTATATGTTCTAGAGAGCGTATAAAGTTCTCAAAGCATAGCAAGCTCTAGTATAGCAAGCTTTGACATAGCGAGTGTGACAGGCTATAGTGTAGCAAGCTCTAGCATAGCAAGCTCTAGCTTAGTGAGCATAGCAAACTATAGCATAGCAAGCATGACAAGCTATAGCATAGTAAGCTCCAGCGTAGCGAGTGTACCAAGCTCTAGTGTAGCAAGTGTAACACTAGAGTTGGCCATTTTTAGTAGTTTTCATACTTAGCATTTTTTCTGCATTTTTACACTTAGCCATTTTTCTACATTTTTATACTTAATCACTTTTCTGCTACCATCATACTTAGTCATTTTTTTAGTTTTCAAAGTTAGCCATTTTCTACAAATAGCAACTCTCACAACCCAATCTATGAATATGAATCCATATCAACCTTTCACATTGGTGTCTAACACATCTGACACTACAATCCAACCAAAGCATGCCACACTAAGCCACGAACAATACAATTTTTTTTGTGCCAAAATCCAAGAAGGATTACTAGTGGGTTACCTTGATTTGGAGGCAAAATATGACTATGAAAAAGTCCACTAGAATGAATGGGAGTACAACCCCTTCTTGTTTGACATAATTCCACTCACGGAGTCCTACCACTAGTTGTTGTCCCAACTCATTCGTGCAAACAAGAATGATGCAAGGACAACCTATGAGAAAGCCTCAGAGAAGGAAGAAGATGAGTTCGAGGCCCACTCTAAGCATGAGAGCCCCCTCTACACCATCTTCCAATGACCACTCCCTAGTACAGTCCCTCCTCGGTTCGATCCACCCATTCCCTGAGATGGTGACCATGTTAATTCAGCCTTCCTCACAAGCAACTAATGCATTTTTCCAACACTATTCTCATGCAAGGGCCACCTCTCAACCCTAGAAAAATCAAGCATCCTACATCTCACCTATTTCGTTGGAATCTATGGTGACCATTAGACCCACTCATGTGTGGCCTACTTTGATCACCACACCCATCACTTAGTCAACACATCAACAACCATCTGCTATGATGTTAAACTGGAAACATCCATTCACTATGATGTTAAGTTGGCAACAACCACCTGCTATGATGTTAAATTGGCAACAACCACCTACTATGATGTTAAACTGGCAACGCCTATTTGCTACGGCATTAAACTGGCAACAACCGTCTACTATGACATTAAACTGGCAATCACCAAAACCAACAATTCTACCCTATGCTATGCAACCGTCACAAGCCCAGCCAATGCAACTAGTTAGCACATCCCCAAGCTGAATTAGGCATTCTAGTTGATCCAAAGCTTGATGGAGGAAATCAACTGACTCAAGGCTACCTTCTTTGACACTATCGAAGTGGTGGACTTCTATGGAGATGATCCCATAAGTCCTACGATACCACCTCTAACTCTCCCAACTAGGGTCTAGCTGCCATAATTCACCAAGTACAATGGTGAAGGGGACCCCAATGCACACTTGGTTACATTTTGATCTAAGTGCCTACTCCTTCAAGCTTAGCCACACAACATCATGTGCATGTTCCCCATGTCACTCACTAGTAAGGACTTAGACTGGTATTGCATGTTACCCAAGGCCTCAATCTCCTCTTTGGAGGATCTCATAAGCTAGTTTGTGACATGCTTCAAGTAAAACCTAAAGCCTGAAGTAACCCTCAACCAGCTCATGCAGGTTAAGCAAGGGCCTCTAAAGCCCATGCCAAAATTCCTCCAATGTTGGAATGCTACATTGAGTGAAATGCATGAACCCCTAGTGGAGGCACATCTACTAGCCATCTTCAAAGGTGCAGTAAATGACTTCATTAAGTCCAAACTATATTATCTAGCTCTAAAGTCTCTTAGCTAAGCCTTTTCCCAAGAAAAAAGCATAGAGGAAGTAGTGCAAGCTAGCAATGACCCAGCTTATGTGGCCTACAGAAATCAACATGCTCGCAAGCAAAATAAAATAGTAGCAATAGTGGTTGCAAGCATAAAAGAAACCAACTGGGGCCCAACAACCAAGTAGCCCATGGGCCTAGTTGACAAAACTACCAACTCTAGTGCCAACTTGCCTACATTAGTAGGGGCCACCCCAAGGCCCAACTTTCAGTGCAAAGATTGCTCAAAGTATACACCACTACCAATGGAACCCTCTAAACTACTAGAGCAACTCTTGAAAGCTGGGCCAATCCAACACAAATATGTATCAATGATTACCCATCAAAAACATGATAAGTACTATGAACTACTAAGGAACCTCACATTAGCAATGCCAAATGAGCCCTCGATCCCACAACATTTTAAATTGGACCAATATTTGCATTACCATGAATTGGCTGGTCATAGTACAGACAACTATCGTGCTTTGTAGGATGATTTTTAGAGAATGATAGAATGAGGCCAACTGGTGATTGACACAGCAAGTCAATCCAACATAGATGATGCCTCCTATGTCATAAACTCTATTAGCATAGGTTGCAAATCCAAACCTGTGCAACAATCTTTTGTGATCCATGTGCCTCCCAGCAAGGTAAGGATTCCCTTGGCCTCCACAAACAAGAGGCCTCCCTTTGTTATCAAAGTGCCACCTTTGGTATTCACAATAGCGTTTGTGGTCAAGGTCCCAAACCAATCATCCACTAAGACATTAACCTGGCATGACACAACAACAACAATCACTAAGTAACCTTTCGTTATTAACATTCCACAATGAGTTGGTCATACAAAAACTCCTAAGCCACCCTTTATCATAAGGGTGCCACAATGTGATGGCCCCTCACCTACCCAAAGCCCAATAGTGGGCAACATCTCGATCCCTTCCTTCAAGGGTTGACCCCACTAGTAACCTAGGTAGGCCTACCAAATGGCAATGCAAGAGGATAAGTGAGCACCTTGTAACTCCCATGGCCAAAGAAAAGGCCACAACTAGTAAGAAAAAACCAAACACTAGGTCCCCTACCCCCAAGCAGACCAAGAAAACCAAGCCTAAGTCCCCTTCCCGAGAGTTTCTTGGTGGTACACCTACAACAACCAATGCAATTCCTAAGGCTCACACCTAAATGAGTGGTTGAAGTCAATAGCCTCAAAGAGGATCCTAAGCCTTGCACACCCCCAAATCCACACCTGATTAAGCAGAAACTTTGTGATCAAGACTTTTCCTTGGCCAAAAATACATTAAGCATTAGCTCACCCTCCATTGGCCATGCATTTTTGGTTTTTTCTTGGGTTGCATTTGTTCATGCATTTTCATTTCACCTGCTTTCCTAGTTTACACACTACTTCACTTTGTTTATGTATTTCTACTTTGTTTACACATCCATCTACTTAGCTTATGCATTGCATTTGAAAAAACAACAAAAAAATATGGCCCAAAAAGGCCTTAAACTAGCCTACGACCTGGAACGGCCTAAAACTATCACTTTTTGCATTTCTTTTCTTTCATTGGATCATTTTGACTCTATTTACAATAGTTTCCACTTGATGTTATTTTCCTAGTTAATTTTTGCAGGATCTTTCAGGCACACAACATGACCATGCATGTAGTATCGCATCTTACACAAGCAAGGTAAGCACCAATCCACTATGACTATAAACAGGCACAGCTAGTCCACTATGACTATAAACTAGCACAAATTGTCCTTGGGTCATGATGTTAAACTGGCACAACAACTCTTCCTTGGGTCATAACATTAAACTAGCATAACAGCTTGTCCTTTGGTCATGATGTTAGACTAGCATAACATCCAGTATCTGCTATGACATTAAACTAGCATCCAACAGTCTGCTAGGACTATAAACTAGCACATAATGGTTTGCTAGGACCTTAAACTATGTTCATAGTCTACCAAGACTTTAAAATGGTATGTTTTTGATCTGATTTGAACACTTGTCATTGGTGAAAGCCTTGGGATCACTCACAGCATCATCACCTCCCATCATTTTGGTGATCTTTTCAAGTACTTGTCATTAATGCGACCTTCAAAGGACTCACAACATCATCACCCTGACACTTTCACTGGCTTCTTGAGCACTTGCAACTAGCACAACATTTGACGCATTTATAGCATCTTCTGATCTAGCACTTGCAGCATCTTCACATCTAGCATTTGCACTTGCATTTCACATTGTGTGGTTTTCTTGTCTTCTTGGAGTTATGTTTGCAAGATGAAACCTTAGAGGTTATCGTGCAAAGATTCATCTCATTATAGCAGCAAGTTACCACATTACTCTGATGTGCATAATTGGACTAATTAGGTCACTCAAAAGTGCACATCCTCCTCATCCCTATTATAGCCTATCCACATCCACTCTATCATTCCATATCCTCTCATCTCCCACATACCCATGATTACACATCCCTTGGATGCATACACACTGTGATGCATATGGCATTCTCTTCACATCAACTATAGAACCTATGGTCGATGTAACATAACTCTTCCTATGGTGAGCCTCTGTTGCATGATCAAAGCCTAGGTGGATGTAACATGAATCATCCCTAGGAAACAAAGCCCATCTTCTCAATGGCCAACTTGTAGCTAACATTCAGTAGTAAGTTGAAGCCAAAGAAGGTTCACCTCACAACTCAAAAAAAAATAATGGGAAAAAACACATCCCCAAGAAAATTGACAATGTTGCAACTTCATAATTGGCCTATCCTTGGATCAACTTTGGCACTCTCATAAGCACTTTTATGAGAGGTCAACATTTCATGGGCAAATCACTTCATGCCATGGTCACTATCAACCATGCTAAATTTGCATATTATACCATGATCCACTATTTGCATTTCATTCCCACAGTTCAAATTTCATCTCTCTAGCATTGCCTATACCCCTTTTTCCCTTAATGTAACCTTATTCCAATATCACTCTTGAGCATGGTAAAATAACATCTGATATTGTGCTGATGAGTGATGTTGGTGACATGTTTTCTGTGGTGTTTTTTAATTCTTTGTTGATGTCTCTTGGGCCACTCCTCTAAATGTCAACAAAGAGGGGCCATTGAAACACCACAAAATTTTAGGTCTCGACATCGTGACTACAAATATGGCTAAGTGTCAGAACGGTGGCACTTTGCCCATATTTTCCCAAGTGTTAAGTGTAGTCAGCTCTAACTACCAGATTTGAAAAAATTTTCTAAGTGTTAGAATGCTGGCATTTTCTGTAGATTCCCATGTCACATTATCACATTGCGTAGCATAGCACCATGTCTACTACAACATAGCACCTTGTCACGCTACGTAGTGTAGCACCATGTCTACTACCACGTAGCACCCTGTCACATTGTGTAGCATAGTAGCATGTCTACTGTAGCGTAGCACCCTGTCACACTGTGTAATGTAGCACCATGTCTACTACAGTGTAGCACCCTATCACACTGTGTAGCGTAGCACCATGTTTACTGCAGTGTAGCACCCTATCACACTGCGTAGCGTAACACCATGTCTACTATAGCATAGCACCTTGTCCAGCATAGTAGCTAGCATCTCATGTCCCGCATGTAACGTGGGAGGAGTGTGGTCCCACCTACCGCACTACCATGTGGCACTTGATATGCATTTTGGGCTAACCCTAGCCTTATAAATACCCTTGCGCCTTCTCTTCAAGAAAGGGAGGAGGGGGTTTGGCATTCATTTCTCACCAGTAAGGCAATTGGCACTTTGGCATCTTGGCACTTAGCTCCATGAGAGAATGAAACCCAAAGCACACTACACTAGCAAAGAGGCACAGTTACATCACATGGTAGACTACATCCCCATTATAGCCTTGTATAAGATCCCACAGTACATAGTGGCTATGAACCTAGCAAGCATAGTCCAACATAGTGAGCACCAAACTTCATAGCTTGACACCATCAAGGCTGTGACTATTCTCCCACTATGCCTATTGTACATTGTGTATCCCTTTGTGAATTAGCTACACTTCCTCTTTTGGGATGGTGTACTACTATTCTCAAACTTTGTTGCACCTCTCAAGCATTTCTCTTTGGCATTTAGCATAACAATTGTATTTTCTCACTTTTTTCATACATGTTTGCATGTTCACGTCACTGTTCTTAGGCTGGGACACCCTACTACACTCTAGCTTAGCTAGACCTGATGCCCATGTGTAACACAGTATAAACTCTTCTCACACATGGTCAATTTGACACCACGTAAGTCCCTATTTGATCAACAAGACCATTCAAGGCACTCCATTTCTGTTTTCTCCAACATGGCCCTCACATGTATTCGAGGTTAGGCTATACACCCAGTGACCTCTCAGTGTTCTAGCCACCAATTTCTCTAGACATCACAACTAGACAAAATGGAATATTTATTTTTAAAGAATTTGAAGCTAGTGATAATCAATGCAAAACTTGCTCCAGAACAAAAGAAGATTCTATTGAAAGTAGCTAAAATATGGTCAACAACTTTTCCTTGGTCATATCCTAAACTCATAGGGATTGATCCTAGGATATGCGAGCATCTCATCTACACTAACTCAACCATGAAGCCAAAACAATGTACATAGAGGCAATTGAGCCCTAAATTGAAGTAAATCATCAAGAAGGAAATTGAGCAACTCCTCAAGGTGGGGTTCATCTATCCCATTGCAAATATCAAGAGGGTTAGCCCACTTGTAATTGTGCCAAAGAAAGGTGGCAAGTGGTAGGTCTACATCAACTTTAGTCCATTGAATATGGCAACATAAAAAGATCATTTTCTATTGCCATTTGTTGACTAGGTGCTTAACACCATATCTGGGCATTGCTACTACAACTTTCTAGAAGGTTATAATGGCTATAACCAAATTTAAATTCCACTAGAAGACTAGGCAAAAATAACATTCATGCATCCCTAAAGGACTTTTGTGTATTATAGCATGCCATTTGGTCTATGCAATGCTCCTGCCACATTCCAATGCCTATTCCTAAGCATTTTTCAATAACAAATCAATAGTGGTATGGAAGTCTTCATAGATGACATTTGAGCAAGCCCTAGACCACCTTGAGCAAGTGTTGAAATAATGTGTTGAAACCAACTTATGGCTCAATTGGTAGAAAAGTCATCTCATGGTCTAAGAGGACATTGTACTAGGGCATAAAATTTTGTAAGTAGGAATTGAGGTGGATCCTAAAAAATAAGGATCATCCAAGGAATAACCCACTAGCTAGAAATAGTTAAAGATGTTTGGTCATTCCTTGGACATACTAGCTACTATTGATGATTCATAGAGAATTTCTCCAAGATCACAAAACCATTGTTCAAGCTAACAAAGAAAGATGCTCCCTTTTTCTAGTACATAAAATATGAGAAAGTATTCTAGCAACTGAAAGAGAAGCTTGTAGAAACTCCAATCCTACAAGCAGCCAACTAGTCTAAAACATTTTATATTATGATGGGCACATCAAATTATGCCTTGGGAGTTGTGCTAATGTATTTAGATGATAAAAAATGACCATACTACATCCATTACTCTAGCCAAAGAATTGTGGGTGCACAACTGAACTACACCACCATAGAGAAAGAATTGATGGTTGTAGTGTTCGCTCTAGAAACTTTTAGGCACTATGTGCTTGGATATAAGGTGATTATGCACATTGATCATAGTGCCATCTACTTCCTAATGAACAAGCCAATGGTAATTCCCTGTGTCATACGATGGCTAGTGATTTTGCAGGAATTTAATCTCATGATGGTAGATTAAAAGGACATTGAGAATGCAATTGCTAATCACTTGTCTCAGTTGTGATTTGATGACAAAGAGAAAGAGAGTCCATTATCTAATACATTTCCTAATGAACTCATTTTTTCTAGGAAGAGCCAAAATGATATGATAACATTATCACCTATCTTCTCACTCAAGAGATGCCACAAGTGTTGGACCATCAGAAGAAACAATAGTTTCTTCACCAAGTAAAGCACTTCATGGAGATCAATAGACACCTCTATAAGGTGTGCACCAATAGCTTGGTTTGTTGGTGTGTCCCTAATGTTGATCAATTCCATGTTCTCTAAGATTCCCATGAAGGTCTTTGTGGAGGACACTATGCTAGGAGATGCATGGCCATTAAAATCCTAATGGTAGGGTACTATTGGCCAACACTCTTCAAGGATGCTCACCATTACATCGCTCTTGTGAATTATGCCAATGAGATGGTGGAATAACTACTCAAATAGAGGAACCTCAACAATGGATTCAACCACTGGAACCATTTGACATCTAGGGAATTGATTTCATGGGTTCCATCATGCCCATGTCAAATGGAAAGGTGTACATCATAGTCATTGTTGATTATTGTATAAAATGGGTAGAATTAGTAGTCATCATCAACTATACATCCTCTACTATTGCTTGATTTGTACAACAAAATGTTGTAAATAGGTTTGGTGTGCCACGTGCATTAATTTCTGATAATGGAACTCATTTTATAGGCACTACTTTTCTAAAGCACATGCAACACTTAGGGGTTGAATACAAACTCACAACACCTTACCATCCCCAAGCTAATAGTCAAGCTAAGGTTACCAATAGGGAGATCACAAGAATAGTAACAAGAACTATTAGCAAGTATAGGAAGGACTAGAGCACAAAATTGAATGATTCCCTTTGGGCCTACCACTCAACTTAGAAACTTCCTATAGGCTACTCTCCCTATGAGCTTATGTGCGGTAAACTACCAATACTTCCTATTCAGTTTGAACTCTATACACTTTCAACAACTTGTAACATTAACCTTGACTAAATTCTAGCCCAAAAATAATGACTAATGAATCTCAACCTGCTAGAAAAAAATCAATTAGTAGCCTTATCATCTAATGAGTTGCACAAGGCCCTTTAACAAAAAGTGTCATGACCTAAAAATTAGAAGAGTCAAATTTCAATGGGAAGACAAGGTTATTTACTAAAATCCTACACATGTACCCCAACGAACTAAGTTCCAAACATTTTGGGAAGGACCTTACATTATTTATGAGACTTTTCCTTCTGGGACCATGATGATCTATAAACTTGAGAGCCTAAATAGGAAATATCTAGTCAACATTCAACAAATCAAACCTTTCCATAAGCATATGCCAGCTAACACAATAAGCACCTCATCTTATGGACAATCATGCTTCATATTTTAGATCTCCTCCTCCTTTCAACTTAGTCATGGGGGAGATGGCCAACCATGCTAATCATTTAAGTGGCTCCTCAGCTTTTCAAACTTTTTTTGTTTTACATGTTTTTTCTTTTAAAAATTTTTTGTTTTACACATTCTTTAGTTTACATATTTTTTTTATGTTATTAATATTTTCTAATTTTTGTTTTACATCATCATTAGTACATTTCATATTTCTTGAACATTTTACACTTTCTTTTATATTTTTCTTTTACTTGGTGTGATTTTTTAACTTTTTGTTAGTAAGTGCTAGGTAGATTGGTAATGCATTATTTGATGGTGGTATGTATTATTTTATTTAATTATTGCTATCTAGTTTCTAGCTTTAAATTTCATTACAAATAATTAGGACATGGTTTATTTTCATGTAATAGGTAGTGAGTCCATAGCATCCAGCCATCCACAAACTCTAAGGTTTTCCTTGTTTTGAAACATGCAGTCCTTTTTTCATTAATAAAACTTTAATAAATTTGTGACTTTGGTAGTTTTTGAAATTGAAAAGGATTCAAAGGTTTGAACAGGGTGTGGCTTCAAGGGGATTTGATATTCTTTGTGCTTTTCTATTTGCCTAGGTGCATGTGTGTTTTCATGAATTTCTTATCATTCTATGCCAATCAATAAAGGAATTTGAATAAGTCCTTGCATGGTGAGGTTCTCATCAAAAAAAAATGATGAGAATTCAAAGCACACCCCTTGGACAAAATAAATGCATGTGTCTTTACATGGTGTGTCCCAATTTCTAAAAAAAAAAAACATAATAGAAATTCAAAGCACACCCCTTAGACAGAATAAATAGGCTATAAGAACTAGTTATGGGACTCATCTTCTATAACTAAGGCCCTTTCCCATTTCCTACTTCTTCTCTAATTTGGAATAGTGGCTATCCTGTGGGAACACTCTTGTATCTCAGGGGATGAATTAGCCTTAGAATGTTGATGCAAAGTCACTGAACATGGTTGGTTTTGGTCTAGCCTAAGGATGGATTCTATCAAGTCATTTAACCACAAAGTACACAAGGGACTTCATGTGACCATAATTAGGAACTCCATTTCACTCTCTCTCATTCATCTATGCTTTTCATATCTCACCTCACTGCTAGTTTCATGTTTTGTTTTGATGTGTCAAAATCCTTACTTAGCTTCTTTTGGGTTTTTGTACTTAACCTTCTATAACCATTAATCATCCATGAACCTCATAGACTCTTTGGTTTGAAGTTATGCAAAAGCAAAAAGGGCTATGCCTACTTTGGGGAGGACCCACTTGCATATCTTTTAGTTTGGTTAGTAATGTTCTTTACCCTTAAATAATCTTACAATAAAAATCTTTTTGTTTATCCCATCAGTGACATCCAATTATACACATCTACACAAAATTTTTTAGTGAATTCTTCTTTGCATTGTTGTGAATTCTTATACCCTCATCAAATATTTTCTTGTATGCAAAAGAAAAAGGGCTATGCCTACTTTGGGGAGGACCCACTTACATATCTTTTGGTTGGGTTAGTAATGTTCTGTACCCTTAAACACTCTTACAATCAAAATCTTTTTGTTTATCCCATTAGTGACATCTAATTATACACATCTTCACAAAAGTTTTCAGTGAATTCTTCTTTTCATTGTTGTGAATTCTTATACCCTCTTCAAATATTTTCTTGTATTGAAATTTTTCAATTTAATGGACCACTTAATTTAATTAAGCCTATTTTTCAACCTTCCCACTAATACTAATGAAGAAACCAATCAACCACAATCACAACCTAGCTAAGCATAACCATCAATAAAACAAGGCATTTAATAGTTATATGTTACACATTACTTACTAATTCATGATTTTGTGGTGATTGTAGTGGGAAGCATGGGCTAGAAGTGGAACTATCTTCACCAAGGATGATGCAGCAATACCAGATAATAAAGATTGTTCATGCTCATTGGATCTCTTCTCTCTCTCTCTCATTTTTCTTCTACCAAGAGGTGTTGGATGTCAATATTCTCCAGGGTATTCACTCCTCTTTCCATGAACATCCAATTTTGTAAAAATTGTAATTTCATACACTTGGGTACTTAGAGTCTGTATGTCTATTTCATTTAAGTCAGTTTGTAATGCTAGTTAATAATCCCATACCTACCCAATATATTATGTTGTACAAAACTTGTTCCTTCTCTTCTTCAATCAAGGACAAGTTTTCATTCAATCGTGGGGGGTATGATAAGTCATTTTTTGTTGTCTTCCATGACATCACATCGATGTTTGGCTTCGACATTGAGTGTCCAACATCGGGGCATATATCATGGCCTATAAATATATGCTTTGGTTATATGTTTTGGCATAGTTTAGTTTTTAGTTTTCAAGCAAGATAGTGAAGCTCTTGTTATTTCTTTTTCTCAAAATTAGAATATTTTCTGAGTGCCTACAAAAGTATTCTAAAGTGTATAAAATTCTATTCAAGCATTGATGTACCTAAGTGCAATAGTGTAATGGGAATAAAATGAACTCTTTTGAGAATCCTTGTAGCACTAAGAATAGATTAATATTTTCTGTAATGCATTTTACTTTCCTTATTTTTACTTTAATGCATTTGAATTAAGTGATTTATTTTTAGTTGTTAATGAACACGAGCAATACCACATTGAGCATTCATATAGTACTTGGTAACCCAAAACACTTAATTTTTGGTAACCAAGTAGTGCTATATGTGTTCAAGATGTGTTTAAAAAAGTGGAATAGTTACTTGTGTTAGGCTAGCTAGGCAATAGATGAATTAGATCTTTAATTACTCTACTCTTCATTCTTGTTGTAGGTGACCAAATCCATAAAATATAAAGTAAGAAAAATCATATACCTTAGTTACACTTAAACCATACCCTTGAACATCACAAGTGTTGTTGGGAAGACAATGAGTGTTCTCAACACTCATTTCACTTTCTAAAAGAGCTAGTGCATTAGATAACTATAGGTCTATGGAATTTGACCAGATCATGTGTAATGCCTTAGTGATTCCTATGGTTGGGTGTAGGGGTACCTCGCCACTCATCACTAAGAAAAATGGGAGTATCCATATTTTCATTGATTGTAGAGACCTAAATAAAGTAACTATGAAGGATGAATTCCCTTTGTCTAGTATTTATCAACTTATCGATACTATAGCTAAACATGCCTTTTTGTCCTTTATAGATGGGTTCTCGAGATATAACCAAATTAGGATCAACCCATAATATCAAATTAGCATGACTTCCATGGCCCCTTGGAGTACCATTTTCTATAGCTAATGTCCTTTGACCTTAAGAACATAGCAACAATCTACCAACAAACCATGTCCTATATCTTTAGCAATTATATGCTAGTTTTTCTCAATGATTATGAAGAAAATATAGCTATTAAGTCCAAAGTGACTAATAACCAAGATCTTGTGCTTAAACGATGCCTCAAGTATGAGCTTAGGCTCAATCCTGAGAAATGCATCTTTAGTGTTAAGACTAGTAGGATGCTCAACTTTGTAGTATTCAGAGTAGGGATTTTTGTCAATCCTAATAAAGTTAACGTAATATCTAATTTAGTAGTGCCTAAAAATCTTAAGGAGCTTCAAGGATTACAAGGAAGGTTGCATTTTATTCATAGGTTCATTTCTAGGCTTATAGATAAGGTAAAACCCATTTAAAACTTGCTTAAGAAATGGGTTCACTATTAGTCAATGGTTCAATCCCAAAAGCCCTTTCAAAACCTTAAGCAAAAGTTGACACAACCACCAACAATCTATCCACCACAAGAGGGTAAACTATTTTACATCTACCTTGACATCTCCAACACGTCCATTACATCTCTACTCTATCAGAAATGCAATGATGGAGTAGAGATGCCAATATACTACCTTATCCATGCATTAGTTTCCCACGAGACCCAATACACTAAGGTGGAGAAGTATTGTCTAGCACTAGTCTTCTTGCTAAAGAAGTAAAGACACTACCTCTTTAGAAGCCAAGTCAATGTCATTTGCAAAGATAACATGCTCAAAGCCATAATGACCAACATCTATAAGAGTAGTTGTATAGCCTAATGAAAAGCCATAACTATGGAGTTTGACCATCATTACATCTCTCAATCCTCAATGAAAGGTCAAGCTATAGCCATACAACTCATAGTTTCACTCGTTGATGACCAAGTAGCAATAGATCCTAAATTCCCTAATGAGCATATTAACACCACTTCCCAAGTACTTAAGGACTATGATGTAGTCATGCACTTTGATGGATCTTCAACTACCCATGGAGCCAATGTCACTACTATCATAACATTCCCATCTAGTGAAATCTAATCCTATTCCTATTGCTTTGAGTTTCCATGTACCAACAACATAGTGGAGTATGAGGGTTTTATTAGAGAGATGATGATAGCTCATGATAATAATCAAAGGCAATTCACAACTTGTGGTTAAAAAAGTAATTGAGGCCTATGCATGTAAAGCCAAATATTTACAACTTTACTGTCACCTAGGGAAGCAATTTTTACAATTGTTTGTAGATGTTGATATCCAACACATACCCTAAAACGAGAATGCCATAGCTAATGTGACTGCAATGTTAGCCCTAAGTGTGACACCATATGTGTTTGGTAAGTTTTCCATCTTAACTATGGAGTGTCCTATTTCCATCATACAAATTTTTGAGGACATCTTTATGGTTGTAGTTCATACTGCTCCTACTAGGGAGTGGTATGATGATATCAAATTTTACCTTAGGCATGGTGAATCCTCACAAGGCCAAACCACCACACAAAAGGATCTTATATGCAAATGATTGTAGTATGTCATCATAGGTAATAACTCATTATGTTGATGGTCCTATGATGGTCTATTACTAAATTTCTTAGGTAAAACTAAAGCTAGATCAATCCTAAATGAGGTTTAGAAAGGTGTTTGTGGAGGACATATAAGGCCTAGAGCAATGGTCACTAAGATTAGACAATTAGGCTATTACTAGCCCCATATAGAAAGTGACTTCCAGAATAAGGTTAAACATTATGAAACATGCCAATGGCATAGCAACCTTATGCATGTGTCACCAACTAAGTTGCACACTACTCAGATCACTTGGTCATTTCAACGATGGGATTTGAATATCATTGAACGTATAATGTCTAAGTCTTCCATAAGGCATAGCTTCATCATCACTACAACTGAATACTTTACTAAGTGGGTTGAAGCTATTCCCATAAGGAATACTATGTCTGAACAAGTCTAACAAGTTATCTTGAATAACATTGTAGCCCACTTTGGCATACCCATGATCATAGTTATAGATAATGAACAACAATTTAGTAGCCATGAAACCAATTATTTCTATCATAACCTAGGAATTAAGAATTCTTTTTCTTCACGTTATTACCCTCAAGCCAATGGAAAAGCAAATGTAAGCAACAAGGCCATCATCAACTTGTTCAAGAAGATGCTTAGTAACAATAAGTGCAAATGGCATGAGTGGCTTGTCCATGCATTGTGGGCCTACAGAATAACCTATTGCATGACAACTAATGTAATCCTGGTTTATAGTTCTAAAGCTATTTTACCTCTTGAATTATAGATGCCATCACTCCTAGTAGTCTTGAGTAACTTCATCAATGATGAATAAAATAAGAAGTTTTGGATAGTATCCCTGGACTTGGTGAAGGAGCAACATATGTAAGTGCTTTCTCACATTGAACACTATTAAGAGAGGTAGAAATATTTTCATCATCATAACTTAACCAAGCATAAGATCAAGGAAGGTGACTTGGTCCTCAAAGTTGTCCATGAGCATGCAAACAAATTCTTAGCCATTTGTGAAGGATCCTTCCTTGTCACCAGACCCTATGGTAATGGAGCATTTAGGATAGCTAGCATGGATGGGAATGAGTGACCAATCTAGTCAACTATTCCTATATAAAGCCATATTATATGTAGCCAGCAATCATTTATAAGTAAACTTGCATTAATATAGCCTATCAAGGCCTTAAACTAGTAACATGACCTACTAGGACCTAAAACTAGTGTGACCACAGTCTGCTATGACCTTAAACTAGCACCAAGACCTTCTAGGGCCTTAAAATGATAACATAGCTCACAATGGCCTTAAACTGGCAACATTGATAACCTAGGTAGCTTGGTTTTATCATTATATGTGGCTAGTATGCATTGTAACATTATAAAATGCCCTGTTTGCTTGATTTTCTTATCTTCTAGGAGTTGTGTTTGTAGGATGAAGCCTAGGATCATCTCAAGGATGTAACTCATTATGTCAGCAAGTCATCACATGACCTTGATGTGCATGATTTAGTGAGTTTCTCCTATTATGTCAAGAGTGCTTGTACCATTACCCTTCATCTAACATCACTCCTTGAGCCTAGCCCCATAGCCTCATTATAGCCTTCCATACCATGGAAAATCATGTTAATCTATGTTTTCCAATCATGCACTATGGCCATGCGATATATCTTCATCATGCTCCATCCTCAAGTCCACTTGAATATAACATAGCTCATTTAGTGGAAAATCATTAAGTTCATCAAGCATAATACCCCTTGCTTCAATGGGAAATCCAAGACCATTGAGTGTAATAAAACTCACTCAATGGAAAAACTAGATCTAACTAGCCTTGACAAAGAAATCCAATGAAGGTTTTACCCAACAAAAAAAACATATGGGAAAGAAAACATAAAGCCTCAAATCCTAATGGCCAAATTAACCTTGGCGCGAAGTGATTATGTCCTCAAATGCATTTGCTGGGTGACAAACACTTCAAAACATGTTAATATACTACTATAGCGATGATGATAACACTTGGAATGCACTATTAGCCTCCATGAGTATTTTCCTAATTACCATTACCATTCCTCCATCATAGCCTTATACCATCATAACAAGCACTCTTCAGAATGGTTTAACATGACTGGTTTAACCACAATGAGGGAATGTCAATGGTGGACCTACAGTGATATTTTATATTCCTTGTTGGAGCCTCTCAACTTAATCCTTCAAACACAAACAATGAGGGGCCAATGAAACACCACCAAATTTGCATGTTGTAACCTTTGTAATCTCATCCCATGAAACCCAAGGTAAAACTTCATTGTAGATGTGAAGGTTGTAATCCATTAGAGGCAATCTCACATATTTCATGCTTTTGAAATTGAAAAATAGTACATAAGTGGCCAAAGCCTCATTTCCTAGGGAAAAAGAGTTATCTAGTGTCTAGATTTGGGCTTAATGGATCAAAATGCCTTTTGGAATAGCAAAAATGGTAATTTACTAGGTTTTATGGGGGGTATATATTTTCCACCCTAACAAACCCCTATAGTGGAGTAAGTTAGCTAGGATACATCAAAGCCAACATGGAGGAATGTAGGAGGTCGATCTCACCTACCCCTAGCATGGAGAGGAGGGCAACTCAACCAATCAAGGTTTGACATTCACCTTCTAGTGTTGATCTCTCATCCCCTTAGCATTGACACTCTTTCCCTAGCATGGAGGGGTCAACCAATGTGAAGGGATCAAATAACTACGATGCATCGAGGTGAACCTCACCTAACCCCTAAACATGGAAACAATTTGTAGCAATTTGGCAACCAATCTATCAGCCATTTTCAGCCAATTTTTAGCCCAAATCATGGTGAAAATTGTATAGAAACAAAGCCATGACATCAAATTAAGTTTCACACTTTTTGGCAATTGCATATACTTAGCATTTTGATCATTTTGGCATCCAAGAGTCTTGATTCATAGTAGAAATGCAAGTTCTTGGGACTTATCATTGTGGAACCCTCCTAGCTCTGTTACCCCTTGTTACCCCTCTTAGGTTTTGTGAGCCTAGATTGTCAATGTTGCTCCCTTGGAATCCCCAAATCTTATCATGGAGCATTTTAGCCATCCTAATCCTTCACATTTTTCAACACTAGTAGTGGTAAACATTACAGATCTTGATTTGTGGTGGAGGAGGTTTGAAAACATTGGGAGTGGCCAAGAATCTAGACCATGGAGTAGATTCTTTCTTCAACAAGCTTGGAACCCCACCTAAGTGAACTTTTGCTCTCCTATAGGCACTTTTGTACACACCTCTAAACTCATTATTTATTTATTTAATAAATCTTAAAATTTATTTTTTGTGAAATTGGTATTCATTTGAGTTTTAGGTTTGTGATTTTTTCACATTTTTACAATCCCCTTTTTGCATCCCCCCTAAGTACCTAAGTGATCTACCAGATCATCTAGGGTACCCTAAATTTCATTTTTTCTAGAGGTCATGGGGATTCAAGGTTGAGGGTGGTTATGGTTGAGAATCGTTGGTCTTCTAGTGGCTGATATTTTTCATTTCAATAGCACCACCTCAATCGTGCCTCATGCCATTGTTGTCATTTGACCATGCAACACTTCACCGATGAACATTGACATTGCCATTCATCACAATTCATTCGAGCACTCCATGGGCATTAACAATGCCATCTATACTAGCCTATTCTAGTGCTTTGTATGCATTTATGATGTAGTTCATAATAGCCCATTCCTATACTCCATGAGCACCAATAGTACCATCAATAATGCCCTATTCCAGGGCCCTATGACACCAACTATGCCGCTGATAACAGCCACTTTTGACATCCTCTAGCTTGTAGAAAACCCTTGCTAAAAACCCATGTGCCTACTTCCTCTATGTAGCACCACCCTGTTACATCCACACAAACCCTTTGCTAGCCATGTGAAACCTTGCACTAGACATGCTAGCCCCGCCTAGGGCTGCGATGGCTCTAATGCAAGGTGCACAAGCTCTACTTTGGCTATGTGGGCCCTAGTGTGGGTTACACTAGCCCCTACTTAGGGCCATATAGGCCCACATGCAAGCCATTTTAGTCCCTACATAGATTTCATAGGCCCTCACATAGGTCATGTAGCTAGATACAAATGATGCAACCGCCACTACTAATGCAAGCCCCTAGCTAGGCTACATAGGCCAAAGACACGCCCACAGTAATCACATCCTCTACCATCACCAGCACTCACCGCTATTATCGTGTAGTCTCATTACCTTTCCTACCTCACCTAACATTGTCCTTATGTCTATTAGCTACCTTACCATCATCTCTACCTCTACTCAAAGCTAGAAAAATTGTTCGTCAATAGACAAAAAATTCAAACTTATCTATTAATCAACTAAAAAGTTTAAAGGTTCCATCAACTAATAGAAAATTCATATTTTTTTCCATTGGAATGTTAATTTAAAATTAAAAATGTGCAAAATAAATTTCAAAAATAGAATTTAGTCCATTGGCAATATATGAGATAAAAATTTCATAATTAAACATGCTTGTCCTAGAGCAGAACTGGGATGGATGACCTCTTAGGAGGTCTCATTTTTTGTGCCAAAAGGGTTCTAAACTTCAAAAGCTAGAACCTTTGATTTCAAAAGTCTTTTTCAAGGAATGAAGAGTCATTTCCTATAGATTTTAACCTTCTAGACCCAATGGTAAAGCTAGATCTATTCCAAGGAACCCAAAAAGTTAGTTTTCACCCCTTTCCTAATATAGTGCCTCAAGATCCTCAAAAGCTTAATTTTAGTAGAACTTGAGTATATGATGTCAATTTTCAACATATGAATAGTCATTTCCAACATTTTCCACCCTTATAAACTCAACGGTAAAGTCAAATTTATCATCCAAGTACCTAATAATTTGATGATATTATGAAAATGTGCCTTAAAAGTTAACAACATGAGGATAACTAATCATACCTTTTTGGGAAAATCACATTTGCAAATAGCCTTAAGATCACTATGGCATGTCATTAGTTACACTACTAGAGTTAGTGTCTTAAAGAGGGTAGAAAGGCCATTAAGTTCTTAATCATTTCATTAAATATTACTAAAATTAGTAAATTAATTTATTAGTTGATGAAACAAAATGATTTTCTACGATCAAGAAAAGGTATATTAATTCGCTTTGCAACCAAATCATTTAGCAAAACAACATGGAGACTCAAAATATTGTTTGAAAACAGGTGTATTATTTCATTGTTTAATTCATATTTTAATTAGATAATAAAAATATCTAACATAATGAAAGTTGGAAATAAAGAACTTGTCTTGCCTTCACTTGCATAACCAGATATGAGTTGCACTTTATGTGACCTTGGCTAGGATTAGTAATTAGTAAATCCTTAATTTACCTCTTGTAATTATCTTAGAAAATTAAGTATTAAGAAAGAAATATTTAATTTTCCATATATTGTTCTCACATATATCTCATTTGTAGAGTAAGTAAGAAACAACTTCAAGTCCAAAAGAAAAAATCAAATTATTCAACCATAGGATCATAATAGAAGCATTGGAGCTAGAAAAAAACAATGAACATGGACTTTTTCAAGGATAAATGAAATCTAAGAAGGGTAGATTATCATTTTCCCATTTCCAAATGATTCTACTACATAACAAAGATGGTGCCTCTTCATAACAAGTGTTAGTCTTATCATAATAAGACCCAAAAGGGTAAATTGTAATAGCAGATGTGTCTCTTGAGGTAACCTTTGGGGATTTAAACTAAGGAATTTATACCCAAGTTTAGAGGTCATGCTAAGCATGGAGTCATGGAGCTAGTATAGGCAAGTCACAAGAGCTGAGCAAAGTGGGACAAGAAATGGAACAACCATCCCTTCTAGTTGGGTTGTAGGCCTAACCATGGTGGCAATGCTAGATTGCCTCCAAGGGATGTATGCCAAAGTAAGAAAAACCCAAAGAACACTCTCAGAGCATGATCAAAATACACTATTACATATCAGTAAAGCATTCTTTTCTTTCTCTTGCTACATTTTTCCTATTATTTCCTTTACACATAATGTTGAATGTTACGTATATTTGATGTTTGATATATTGTCTTCTTACACATAATGTCTAATATAACATATATTTGATGTTTTTAATGACATTTGGGGATGGGATTTCATAGGGAGAGACTGTGTTATGGTAGTCATAAGTGGACTAAACAAGGAAAAGGATGTTTGTGCAAGAACTTGAGACACAAAGGTGATGAAAGGAGTATGAGAGGCTTATGTTGGTTGGAACACCAAGGAAGGTTCTATTTGTATGAAAAAGGGAGAAGATGAGTTAGACATCACCTAGGCTAGGTGAATGAAGTGATGTTGTGTGGCTAAGGGCATCAATGAGAATAAGGAGGTGGATTGGAACATAGGCTATGTCTGGTGTATGATGATGATGGATGTGGATCCAAACATGATAGGATGGATGGGAGGAGATTTGGGTTGAGGGACTTGCACCATTAATCAGGCAAAAGACATGGAGGTGAATGTGGTTGTTTGGAAAGCCAAAGATTGGAAAAGAATTCCAATTAATGTGTCTTGCTCCTACTCAACCTCAAACTCATTTTCCTCCTCTTGTCAATCCTTTGAGCTAATTCCCTCACTAAACTCATCAACCTCTATGAGTTGTATGAGCATTTTTGCATAAAATTTCGTTAGGGGAATTTATTCATAAGGGCATGGAATGTATTCTTTGTCATCCTAGCATATGATTTCAAATTGATGCTTAGGGTCAAATTTGAAGCATGGTATCCATATATTGGCTTGCCTCTTAGCACAAAGGATGTTATAAAACTCCTTGTCGATAACTATGAAATCCAGGTTCTTTTCTCTTTTTTCTCTTTACCTAAGTGATTGCCTTTAATCTATGACTATGGGATGTTTCAAGTCATAAACACAAACTAAATATTGGTTGGATACCATGTTTGTTAGGTTAAGGGGTAGTACTATTGATCAACTAAAAGACATTATAAAAGGTATTGAAAAATAGGTTAATAAAGGATAAATTACTAGAGGAAATAGAAAGTATAGTAAGTGGAATTCTTCAAATGCTAAAAGGAGTAAAAAGAATAGCTAAAAAAAGTTTGTTAGCTATAAATAGTAAGTTGTGGATAAAGGGGGGTGTATTCCTTTACTTAAAATTACAAAAAGGTTGGTATTGAGCCCCAACCACACTAGACTAACCAGCCACACCAATAGTAGAAGAGAAAAAAGGGGAAGGAAGGGGATAAGATATAAAATCATAAAATTTTCTTCACAACATTGGGGGATGGATTTGACTTATGGCAAGTATTATTTTGGATGAAAAACTAAAGTGGAAACTTTAATTTTTCCAAACATAAGTTTGTAAGGAAATTGGAAATGTTGACCTTGCTAAAAAAATTCACAATAAGAGGTTTGGGTGATCTAGGGGTATGACACCCACATTAAGGGGGGTATGAAACACTCCCATACTAGCTTTAGAAAATCCAAGAATTATTGTGAATTTTCTACCAAAAGATAAACACCCACATTGGGGGTATGACATCCATGCTTGGGGGTAACACCTAGACTAGGGGATGACATTCATGTTGTGGAGGCCAATGCCCATGTTGGAGGATGACACCCACATTGAGGAGTGCAACATCCATGCTAAAGGTGAAAAGGGGGAAATATAGGGGTAAGATTAAAAAATATTACACCCTCTAGCATAGCATTGGAGGGTTACCCTTTGGTAGTGTTGACACATTTAGCCATTTTATGGAACAGAGATATGAGATGATTGAGATTTTCTAAAATATTTCAATACAAATATTTGAAATGGCAAGCTGTAATTGGGCAAAGTATTGATTTCTTTTTTTAAAAAAAGAGAGAGAGAGATGGAAATCACTTAATGATAACATTAGGATGACACTGGCTCTGCATCTCATATTAAGAGATCTTGTCAAACATTCCCCAGCATATGGACTAAGAGAAGGATGTCAAAAGACAAGCATTGCACAAATTTAAAAAAATCATATTTTTTTTCACTATTGTATGAGCGCAAGGTACCAAGGCATGGCGCGCCTCTGGAAGGACTGCAGAGTTCATCGGCATTTTGCAGGTCATGATTGAGGGCAACGGTGAAGAAGATGGTAGCGGGGCAGACCACGACCAAAGGCAAAGATGGAGAGGACGGCAGAGACATCAGCGCGACGTTATTTATGCATAAAAAAAACATGGCTGCGACAGTCATCAAAAACAGAAAAAAAGAGGAATAGACATAAGTATTTCATTTTTTTGGGGGGTCGGCAGAAAAACAGCAAAACGTAAGTAGTGTTGGCCGCCTCTGTGCAGGGTAAACAGGGCCACAAAGACCTCCTCGTGTGTCGCCAAACCCTACTGGATTCTGTGTCATTCTACATGAACAAACCCTTGCCGTTATAAAAAGAAGCTTTGCCACAACAGGAGGAGCCCCTAAGATTTACACACCTTGGACATCATCACAGAACCACGCGGTGCACACGGCACAGTATTTTCAAGCAGTTGCAGGGTCTTCGCAACTTACCTTCCAAAACAGTAGCCATGTCCAATGCCGATGCATTCGGCATCGCATACCAGTCCGATGAATATGGCAACAAAGACACAGAGGCACATCAAGACAAGTGTCTGGAGATATTTTGAGCCGATGCTAGTAAACCGGAGTTGTAGTTTATTAAATAGAATTTTAAAAATTTAAAATAATCCACAATACCATATGCACTGAGTGTGAAGCCCCAGTTATAAACTTACCTTTTATATTATATAAGTTACTACCTACAAATATTTGTAGTATCAATATTAACATGTTGATAATATTTTAAATATTTGTAGTATAGATATAACTTCCAAAGCATAAATCTCTCCTAATTATATGTATAACTTCCTAAATAACTCCTTCCTAATTAAATGAGTAAGTTGTAACCTCCTTACTTGGGAGAAAAGTTAGCTAGGATATTTTAGCAAGTAATCTCCTAATTGGTTGGCCAAGTTACCTGGGAGAGAAGTTAGGTGAGATATTTTTAAATATGTAACTTCCCTACCTACCTTGGAACCCTATAAAAAGGCTTCAGGGGTCAAGGAGGAGAGGATCATCATCATAACATTGGATCTCACACATCACACTTAGGATCAAAGAAGATTTGTAAAGAAGATTTCTTGCAAGATGGCTTGCTAGAATAAAGATTTCAGCCTCTTTGTCATGGTCCTGTGAAGTTATGTATTTCATTTTTATTTTGTTTAAATTGCTTAGCAAGTGGTTTAGATAGTATCATCCTTGGCAAGTAATTTTGGGATTTTTAGATTGCTCTTA
>MNCI01008764.1:267137-281406 GCA_015680685.1 Gnetum montanum
TTGTTACATTTTACACAACCACACGCCGCAACAGCACACACACATACTCACATTAACTACTGAGTTTATTTGGAGGTATCTGGGCCTTGGTGTTGCCAGAGACCAGCAGGCACCTAAATCCTATTCGAGGACACTCATTGGCGGTTGCGTCCCAAACGGTTGCCAACAGGTAGGTTTTAGAATTCTTTACTAACAATTAAAGTGAAAATTCAATTTATTTTCCAAAGGTTATATTTTGGTTTTGGTAGGGTATCAATGTTGTCCTTCTTGAAAAATTTCTAACAACTACTATGAATTTTCTACCAAAACCCAAAAACCCACGTTGGAGGATATGATACCCATGCTAGCTTTAGAAAATACAACAACTACTATGAATTTTATCAAAGCCCAAACACACACATTGGAAGTTGGGTGAAAGAAAAAAAGGCAAAAAAAAAAAGCCAAATTAAATTAGGTAAAGAACTTAGGCAAAGGCCCTCCTTCTAGCACTAGAAAATTATTACAACTAAAAATCTTGATCATTGGAAAACCAAAAATTTCAGTGAAATAGCTTTAACCCTAGATCCCAAGGGCCTTTGAAAAACAAGATCTAAGGTACCCTGGATGGTCCAGTAGATCACCCATGGACATAGAAAATGTAAAATAGGGGTAGAAAAATGAAAATATAGTGCAAATATAAGAAAATAAATGCATAGAAATATACAAAATAAATTCAACTTGCAAAACAAAAATAAACTCTAAGATTTATTATAAAAATAAATGGAATCCAAAAATGTATACAAGTGATTCCTGAGGATGCAATGAGGTTTCACTTCAATGGATGCTTGGAATCCATAGCTCCACAATCTAGATGCTCAACAACTCCTAAAAATGTAAAACCTTACTACAATCCTTACTAGATTTGTAGCATTAGTGGTGTAAAGGGTGAGATTTTTGTGGGCCTTGGGTTGTCAAGAAGAGCAACGTTGGAAGTCTTAGTGCTCATGTTACTCCATGTTCATGTAGGACCACAAAAAATCCTAGATGGGTAAAAATGGCTACAATGGTTATGGGTAACATGTTGATATTTGCTTCCAAAAGCTGTGTGTCTACAATAAATGTTTAAATCTCTTAAATTACCTAGGACTGGAACCTTTCATGATGCATAAGCTTGGGTTTTATAGGTTTTATGCCTATAATTTTGTTGCAAATTCCTATGTTGATTACTAACAAATGGATGTTATGTGTAGGTGTTGCAAGTGTCTATCTATGATAAGTTTTGATATCCTCATGGCATCAAAACCATTGTGTTTACTAAAAATACTAAATAGCTATTTTATCCATGTTAGGCCTTCTAGTAGCAATGTTGGGCCTGAAGGAACCACACTAGAAATACAACATCCATTCTAGGAGGATGGCATCCACATTGGGAGGGATAGCATCCATGTAGGGGGGGATGGCACCCACATTGGGGGGATGGCATCCACACTAGGAGGATAACACCCATGCTGGGGGGATGCCATCCAAGCTAGGGGGATGGCACCATGTTGGGCCCATGCTAGGGAAATGCTGGGGTGTAGTAGCCACACTAAGTGATGAGAGTTATACCCCCTTCCCCCACATTGGTTGTAGGTGGGTTATACCCCCCTCATGTATTTCCAACATAGTAAATGTTATACACCCTTGATGAGTGGTCAAGGTACCACTACGTCCAACCATACAAATCACAAATCACTCACATGTGATCTGATCGAATTCCATGAACGCTATAATTTTTGGTACACTAGTCTTCTAGGAAGTGAACCTTTCCCTAAAGATCATTCATTGTCTTTCCAATTACACTTTTGATGTGCATGATATGGTTAAGTGTAATTAATGCATATGATTTTTATTGTTTTGTATTTTTTGTTCTTTAGTGCTTAAAGTAGAAAGATGAAATAATTTAACAACTAATTTAGTTTAACTAATTAACTATTCTCTAACTAGTCCTAACATAAGCATCTAGTCCCACTATCTGTACATGTCCTAAACCCACATATCTACTATTAGTTTACCAAGCACTATGCTACTGGGTGCACCAAGCAATAATGCTGCTAGGATTACCAAGAGAATATGTGTTTACACTCGAAGCAGTTGTACTTCTGTATTTAACCTATTTAGCTTATCTTACTTAATCACTTAATTACCTTAATTACTAAGAAACATTGAATAAATAACTAAAAATTAAATGCAAGAATAAAACATTTAAACTATCTAGAATTTTGCAAGGTTTATCAAGAAGCTCATCTTTATTGTTGTACAAACTAGTGTGGTTCAGGTACAACAATGCTTGAATAAAGATCTATACACTCAATGAATCCTATTGTGGACAATCGGGAAAATATTCTAACTTTCAAATGAACAAACTAAAAAAGCTCTACTACTACTATGAATTCTATCCTCATAAACATAACTAAGAGCTCATATTTATAGTTTTTTCTATAGTACTATGTTGATGGGGTCCTATAGACATAGCAAATGCTATGTCAATGTGGCCCCATTGACAACTTGTCGACGAGGCCATGTCAACTAGGGCCCATCAATGCAACACATTGACATTCATCATACCCCCATGACTAAATAAAAACTCATCCTCGAGTTCCCTTACAAAGTTGGAAGGTTATGGGATTATTAACTGACCCTTAACAAAAAAAACTGACTTGACAAAATTGAGTGCCCAAGTGTACAAATCAATAAATTACAAAAAATGGTGGTGTTCATGATACAAAATTGAATACCATTACATGACTACACAAAAATTGGGCATCACATCCTCTAGTGGCATGAAGGTGATGCAGAAGATCAAATAGTCCTAGGTAGTTGAAGCTCCTGAGGTTTTGAAGGATCTTCACTAGCTTCAAGCATGTTCAGTAGCTATGGTGGCTATGGCTATCCTGCTATAGATGCAACCTCTAGCAAAAAGCAAAAGGCATCTAGTAATGCCTTCATCTTTTCCCCCTTTCTCTAAGGATCATTTACAGTCCACGTGGCATCACCAATGTGGGCTAAAATGGGGATATCCCATGGACAGGGAATTATTGGGAACATCAACTTCATGTTGATAAACTAGGCAATGAACTTTTTGCATTTGGTATCGAACATCCTAACTGCATTTCTAGTAGTTATTCATCCTCTTGGCCAAGTTCTTAGTAGTTGATCGTTGATCAGTGAATCATGCCTTGAGAACTTTAAGTTCAACATTTTCCACCACAAGCTTTTTCTTGGTGTCTTTATGATGCTTGAACTTGGCCTTATACAATAAGTATGAGCTGGCCACCTATTTCTTGAGTTCTGACTGGAGTTTTCCAGTAGTCAACATGGCTAGATTTGCATAACAGAGATTGGAAATCTCCATATATTCTATCATCTCCTCAATTTGAAACTCCTTTGTATGGACTTCTACTTTGTTATAGGATCTATCCCATCAATGATGGGTTGCCATAATTCTTTCTCTTACTACAGTTACCAGAGAGCTTGATTCACTTTTGACTTCATCAACTGAATGTGTTTTTCATTTACTTCCTTTTGTAGATTAACCTGCTCTTTATAATGATCTTTTACTTTCTCAAATTTGAGAACTTTTGATTTCCAAGTAGCTACCTTGATTGTAGTTTTCTAGTGAAGGACATGAACCTCCTTCATGGGATATTTCTATTTTCTTCTACCAATCTACTCAGTTGTATGTTTTCTCTAGCTAGTTGCTCCTACTCTTGATGGATGAAAATTTGTTAATTGTTGCTTATGTTCATCAACATTCTATAGGTGATGGTTCTTTATGATCAATTGTACATTCTCTTAGTAGGTCTAATTCAAGGCATTTCAAATCTTGTGTTGTGTGGTTTCTATCAAGGATTGATAGAACACCGTCATCTCCATTACACCCTTAACCCCTTTTAGTCTAGTGTGAAGTTGTTTCATAGCTTCATCTCTTGTTAGTGTCAGGTTAAGGAATGTGAAGTTAGTAATCTGGGGTTGTGATTTGGTAACTTCCATAGCCAAGTATTCATTGAGTTCCTTGGCTATTTTAAGTTGTCCCTCCAAGATTATATTGTTGCCCCTTACCTCTAGCAACTTTGACTGGGTTGCAGTAATATTGTCCAAAAAGTTAAGGAAATCTAGAGGTGGTTGCCTAATTCCCACCAATTGATCCAATAGATCTTCATGTTGTGCTACATTTATTTTTCTGCTTATAGTCCCTATAGATGTTTGCACATCTTTGAGTGTAATGATGTCCAGTGCAAATGCTGCAAGTGCATTGAGTGTTTCGACAATATGATCAAAAACCACTTCTATTGTAGTCTCCTACCCCTAGTGTTACATCATGAATATAGTTGCTCCTTCACCCTCCTCTAGGCACATTAGGAAGGTCATAGAATTTCAAAATATTTTTGGGAGTGGCTATTATTATGCTATAACCTCTTTAGTGCTCAGATTCAACCTCATGGGCAACTACATTATTTGAGCTACGAAGATGGATCCATCTCCACCCATCAAACTAATCATTTGGGCCACCTAATTTAGGTGACTCATTGCTGGTCTATACATAGATGGGTTCCTACCACTCATGCTTGCTCATTGCTCTTTTTCACTCAAAAGCCATTCCCTATATTCATTCAATTATTGAGCAATTATAGCAATGTCTAGCATAGTTGTTTGAGTGGTAGGTGGAGGTGGTGGTCACTGCTCCTCTTCTTGGATTTTTGTTGCAAGCATCTTTTCTTTTATCATTTTCACCTAGTTGGTAGCTAGATCTTGCCTAACGACATCATTGTGTAGCAAGCTATTCCTCATCTTCAATAGTTTTTCCTAATGAGGCATGGGAAGTGGAGTGCCTTCCTTTCACATTCATTTTCTTTAAACTACTTCTCCATCTCTAGATAAATCAACTGTGGAAGATTAATAGGAAATTTCCCACTCAAAGTGGTGCATGCTCTGATAGAGAAGGTGGTGATTTTTCTTGGCCTCACATTGGGATTGACATGAAAGGCCCCAATCTTATAGTGCATCCTCTCTACTGGTGTAAGCATGTCAAACTCCTTGTGGTCAACATCATAGCACTATTGAATCCATTCTTTCTTGATGCTAAGATTTGCCTACATTAGGATCTTAGCAAGGCTTGCCCCTATTATAGGCAACCCAAGCACTGCAACAATGTCCTACACCAAGTAGGACACTAAGATATCCTTGATTTTAATCATTGATCTAGACTACTTTTTATTCTAGAATAGGAATATCTATCCCATGTACCACTCCCCAGTGGAAGTGATGATTGGCCACATAGGAGAGGCCTTTAGCTAGTCCTGCACTTCTTTTAGTGCTTGCTCCAAGAATGGGCCAAATTTTAACTCCTAGAGCACTATTTTTTGAACCTCTTAGAATTTGATCTAATTTAGAAAGGCCTCTATCACAGTCATCTCTAGATTTTCTTATGGTGCTAGTGCATCATTTTGATGTGAGTGTTCCATTACTACTGCTAGTTTTGGAATCTTTTTGATAGAATTTATGTCCACCTCCTCCCTAAGAGGACCTATGGTGTGGGTTGCCAATAGTTCTTCTTAGGCCTATTCTTGGCCTCTTCCAATTCTAGGTCATTTTTCCCTGGGTTGAGATGGTCTTGCTTCCTACATGTTTCTTTCCTTTAGTGCCATCTACAATCACAACATATCCACAGATTAGTAGATATAATGTGTAACTCTAAATATTTAAATACTTTTTGTTGTTAGTTATTTACACTTTGGCTAAGGTAGGACCATGGAAGATTGATTATTTTATTATTATTATTTTATTAATTATTTATTATAAATGTCATTGAAGCTCGTTGGAAAGGTTTAATAGTTGATTTCTTCATTAAACCTTTGTGGGAGCTAAAAAATGGTGAAAATTTTTCTATTAAAAATGTCACATTTATGGCCCCCAACAATGAAGAGCTTACCTCCAATAGCTATAGGGTTAAAGAATGAACTAATTTGGATAAATGTTTAGGAAGTTAAGGCCTCTAGAAAATTCTAGGCTCTAAAAAATTGAAAAAACTCCTTTGGTGTTTATGAGAAAATGTAAAATTTTTCAAGTGGAGTCACACATATATATAGTATTTTTTTCCATACATCAACGAGGCCCCATATACAGGGCCTTCTATATGAATCTACTCTATCAACAAAGCCCCTTATATAGGGCCCATAGGCAAAAATTTTAAATTTTGAATATCTCAAAAAATATAAGGAATTTGTTGAATGAATTTTGGGTCCATGGAATTCCAAAAAAGTCAAGAATATGATAAAATTATTGAATAGGATCTTTGAATGCTCAAAACTTAAAAACTTTGATAGAGAACATGTTTATTAAATAAACTATGTAAAGAAGCACATGATGTGATGTAGAAGATGGGTGTGCCAAAGATTCTGATTACAAGAAGGTCTAAAGATAAGTTACTTAATGAACCCAACCAAGAGATATGGAAGTGAGTCCTGTCCATAGTAGAGACATGCCTTATTTGCCCTTACATAACCTCAACCTATAGAATCCATGGGCCCCGTAGGTGATTAATGGTCAATGGAAGTTAAGGATCAAAACCCAAAAGATTCTACCTAAGAATTCAAATACGTTAGACCAAGACACAGAATCAAGAACATGGACCCTGGTAGTGAGGTGAATTATAGTTAGCATAGATGGATGATGAAGAAGATGGAATGAAATTCCAAATTAAGGTCATAAGAAGTCCCTTATGGAGTTTGTGTTTAAAAGGACCTAAGAATATCTATCCTTAGTCCAGACCAAAATCAACCTCTTTCAGTGACTTTGCATCACCACTCTAAGACCAATCCACCCCCTCGAGACACAAGAGTACACCCATAGAACAACCACCATTTCATAAAGAGGAGAAGTGAGAATCAAGAAGTGAGAGAGGGTCTTAGTTAGAGGAGATGTCCAAGCATGGGTAACATGTCCTTTTAGTTTCATAACTCATGCTTGTAGCCCATTTATTTGTCTAAGGGGTGTGCTTTGAATTCCCATCATGTCTCTTTTTTTTTTGTTTTTTTTTGTTTTGTTTTTCTTTTCTTTTTTTTTTTTACTTTTTTCTTTCTGGATGGGAACCACACCTTGCAAAGGTAGTATTTAACTTTCTGTTATTGGATGATATGGAATGGTAAAAAGTCCATGAAAATACTTGAGCACCCAAGTATGTAGAAAGTACAAAGAGTATTGAGTTCCCTTGAAGTCACACCCTATACAAGCCTTTGAATCCTTCCCAATTATAGAAACTATCAAGGTCACCAATTTATTAAAAGTTTATTTAATGAAAGGGATCTCAAACTTTTAAAACAATGAAAACCATAGAGTTTGTGGATGGGTTGATGTCATGTACCCACTACTTATTCCATGAGAAAGAAACCATGGTTGAACCATTGATACAAAAATTTAAAAATAGAAATCAAACATTAGCAAACAAAACATAAAGCACAAACCACCATTAGTAACAACTATAGCACCACTATGTCCTAATGGCACAAAGCATGTTTTATTAGAAATAATTTGAAAATCACACTCAAACAAAACAAAGCAAAATATATAAGAAAATGTAAAAATATTCAAGAAAGATTCAAACATACTAACAATTGTATAAAATAAGAAATTACATAAAATAGGAAAAAAGTTTAAAATCAAAAAGATGTAAAATAAAAAACTATAAAGATAAAAATGTGTAAAATAGAAAATAGAAAAATTGATTCATATGAATGATTAGCATAGATGACCATCTCCCCCAAAACTGAGTTGGAAGGAGGAGATTCAAAAATTTAAGCATGGTTGTCTATCCGTTGAGGTATCTATTGCACTAGCTTACTTAGGCTCATGAAAAAGCTTCAATTATTGGATGTTGACCAACTACTTTTTATTTGGGCTCTCAAGTTTGTATATGGTCATGGTTCTAGAAGGAAAGGTTTCATCAATTATATAATTTCCCTTGCACAATGTTTAGAATCTTATTTTCTCAAGTACATGTGTGGGGTTCTAGTAGAGAACCTTATCTCCCAATTGAATTTTCACTTTTCAGATTCTTAGGTCATGTCATTACTTGTTGTGTCTTGTGCACTTCATCCAAAGATAGCACCACTAATTAGTTTTCATCTAGCATGTTGAGGTTTATTATTCTTTCTTTTTATGCTAAACATAGGTCAAGATTCAATTCATAGGCTATTGAGAGTGTATAGAGCTCAAATTGAATTAAAAGCATTGGAAGTTTTCCATACACTAGTTTGTAGGGACAGTAGCCAATAGGGAGTTTCTATGTTGAGAAATAGGCCCAAAGAGAATCATTGAGTTTTGTTCTTTATTCTCTCCTATATTTTCTTATGGTTCTTCTAGAATCTTTGTAATCTTCCGATTAGTTACCTTTGCTTGACCATTGGCTTGGTGGTGATAGGGTGTTGTTAATTTAGGTTTGACCCCCAAGGATTGCATAAGTTTTTGAAAGGTCATACCTATAAAATGAGTTCCAATATTATAAATTAGTGCATGTGGCACCCCAAACCTACTTACAACATTTTGTTGTACAAATCTAGTAGTAGTTGATGATGTACAATTAGTGATGACTACTGCTTTTGCCCATTTGGTGCAGGAGTCGACCACTATGATAATGTATGTCTTTTCATTCGACATGGGTTTGATGGGACCCATGAAGTCAATGCCCCCATATGTCAAAGGGTTCTAATGATTGAATCCACTATTGAGAATCCTCTATCCATGTGGTCATGTCACCATCTAATTGACAATGTTCATAAGCTTGGATAAACTGGTGGATGTCCCTAAAGATTATAGGCCAATAGTATCCTACCATTAAAATTTTTATGGTCATGCATATCCTAGCATAGTGGCCTCGACAAGGGCCTTCATAACCATCCTAGAGAATTTGCAATTGGTCCATATCAGGGACACACCAACAAACTAGGCCATCAATGCATACCTTGTAAATGTGTCCATTAATTTCCATGAAGTACTTTACCTAATGAAGAAACTATTATTTCTTCCTAAAGTCTAGATCTTGTGGCATCTCCTGAGTAACAAGGAAAGTGAGGATTTCATCATAAAATTTTGGTTTAGGGGTTACCTGATCATTTATTGCTTCTGTAAAGAGGAGTTCATTTGAAAAATTGATTAGACAATGGACTCTCCTCCTCTTTATTATCCCATCTTACCCAAGAGAGGTGGTCAACGACCATATTTTTAATCCTTTTTTGACCTATCATTGTGAGATCAAATTCCTGCAAGATCACAAGCCATCATATAATATGAGGGTTCACAGTTGGCTTATTCATTAGGAAGTAGATAGCACTATGATCTATGTGTAAAAACACCTTATAACCAAGCACATATTGCTAGCACTTTTCAAGAGCATACATCACTCTCATTAGTTCTTTCTCAGTTGTAGTGTAATTCAACTATGCACTCACAATGCTTTGGCTCATGCAATGGATGTAATATGGATGTTTATTATTATCCAACTACATAAGCATGGCTTTGAAGGCATAATTATATGCATCCATCATTATATGAAATAGTCTGGACCAAACTAGTGCCCGTAGAATTGAAGTTTCTGCAAGTTTTTCTTTTAATAGTTGGAATGCATGTTCACACTCCTTGGTCTAGATGAAAGAAGCATCTTTTTTCATAAGCTTGATCAATGGCTTTACAATCTTAGAGAAATTCTTTATGAATCATTGGTAGTAGACAATGTGTCCAAGGAATGATCAGATGTCTTTGACTATCTCTGGTTGACATGTGATTTCTTAGATGACCCTTATCTTTTTTGAGTCTACCTCAATCCCTTCTTATGAAATTTAGTGCCCCAATACTATGCCTTCTTGAATCATTAAATGGATTTTTTTCCAATTGAGCCTAAGGTTTGTTTTAATACATCTTTTCAATACCTACTCAAGGTGTTCCAGAGCTTGCCCAAATGTAGCTCCATAGTTAGAGAACTCATCCATAAAGACTCCTGCCCCACTACTAATCTGCTATTAGAAAATACTAAGGACCAAGCATTGAAATGTTGTAGGGGCATTGTACAAACCAAACAACATCTTAAAAAATGCAAAAGTTCCCCAATGACTCATGAATGTTTCCTTGGCCTAATCTTCAAGTGCAATCTAGATTTGGTTATAGCCACTATAACCATCCAAGAAGCTATAATAGTAATGCCTAGAAATGGTATCCAACACTTGGTCCACAAATACTAATTGATGAACCGCTATATCAGGTTCACAATATTGAAGCTTGCCAAGCAATATCAGACATCTGATGTCAGAGCCTATCTTATCACCTATAAATAAGAGGTAGGCACACTTGGTTTGGTAATAAGTTAATTTAGTCTCTTAGTCCCTTACCCAAACTCTTGCACTTTTTCCTTCTCAGAGTTAGAATTATTTCTAAGTGCCCATAGTAGGAGTTGTAAAGCGAATAGATATTTATTCGAGAATTGTGTACCTGAGCACACCTTGTGGTCAAAAATAAAGATAAACTTTGTGATAACCCTTTCAGCATTTAGAATAGATTATCTTTTTCCCTTCATGTTATTTATAGTTATTTAATGCTTTCTATAGTTAATTAATGTTTTCTCTCTCACCCTATTGATTCTCCCAAGTAAGCACACTCAGTATGACCACTTTGAGCATGCGTGGAACACTTGGTAACCTAGTAACAATTAGTGTTTGGTAATCCTAGTAGTGCTACACTAGTTTAGGATGTGTACAACAATGGGAATGGATGCTGGTGTTAGGACTAGTTAGAGCATAGTTGATTAGTTAAATTAAATTAGTTAACTAATTATTTCACTTCTCCCATTTTAGCACTAGGACATAAAACATAACAATATATAAAAATCATATACCTCAAGTTTACTTAACCATACAATTGTGCTATATAAGTGAGCTTGGGAAGATAACAATTAACTGACCCATCCTTATTTTTTAAAGGTGCATAAGCACTTAGTCCTTGGAATTAGATTGGATCATGCATGGACACTTGTATTTGTATGGTTGAGTGTAGGGATACCTCACCACTCATAATTGGCACCGTTGTCGAGGACTTTGTTGTTTGTGCGCTAAATAGAACTTAGGAAATCTTCCCATCATTGGAATGAACCCTTAGGGTTGGTTATTTTAAAATTATTAGAATAGAGAAGAGAAAAGTATCACACACTAAAGAATTAATCATGTCTCCTTCTTCTTACAAGAGTGTTTCACCACCTAGGTCTGACACAACAAAAAATCGGAGGCATAGTACACATGATGACCTACTAGTGCCCCAAAAATTTCATGTGGTATATGTTCATCTTGATGAATATATACCAAAATTTACCTTTATCCTCCACCAGGATGAACAATTGCATTTATGTGATTTAGAAGGTAACATAGTGTTACCTCCCAATTGTTCAGTCCTAAGCATACTTCTTCATGCTCTCACATGAATTGGTATACAACACTTATAGGCAGAGTACATTGTGCATGAACACGACTCAAGAGTATTGACCCATGGAGGCACAATGTCAAAGGGACTTACAACAGGAAAGACATCATAAATCTATGAAGGGGAAGTGGTCACTGGATGTTCCATATGTCATAGGTGAAAATGAGGGTCATGAACCTGCCTCAAGAGGTCTTCCACACAACGATGTTCCTCACGTTGACTTCGGTCAAGGGGTTGTGTATTAGAATATTCACTCAACTATCCATAACCCAAATTTTGGTATTAATGGATACAAAGGGTTCAAAAAAGGAATACAAACACATGAAAAATATGGGCATTTTGATCATAACTGTAATCGAGGCCATGACCACCGAAGAGAAGGAAGCAGGCACCATCATGGTGATGATCCTCCTCCCTCTTCACCTCCATCATCTCCTTCCCACTCTTCTTCAGGATCAAAATGTAGTCACAGAGGGAAAGATCCTAAGGATAATGGTAGGTGAAATAGGAATAATAGATAAAATAGTCAAGAAAGGGGACGAGGGAATTCTAGAGAAACACACCATGAAAGAAGGAAGAGTAGGAAACAACATAGGCATCATAGACGTCATAGAGAATACAATCGCGATGAACCCCTACTCGCTACCTGAAGTATGCTAGATATAACTGAGGTTGTTAGAATCCCAACAAGGCACCAAAAAGATAGCAGGATTAAGAGATTGGACATGAACAATACCCCATGATTTGAAGGGAAATACAATGCTGATCCTCAAAATAATTTGCAAGCATTTCATGATGCATGTGCCTTGCAAAACATAAAAAAGGAGTGTCAAAAACTTAAGTTTTTTCCACAGACACTGATCAAGGAAGTGGAAAGTTGGTACTAGTCCTTAGAACTGGAGTCCATTTTCTAATGGAGTACCATGTTAGAAATATTCAATGATAGGTATCAAATGTACTTCCAAGTGTCCAACCTATGAAAGCAAATCCAAGGATGGAAACAAGGAGGAAATGAACCCTTGGATGCTATCATGGGCCAATATTATGCATTGTTACATCATTGCCTAGGCCATGGTTACTTGCAGAGGGAACAACTACACCATCTCATAGATGGGCTTAGGCACGAAACGTGAAGAACCCTTGGGACTTATGCCCAAGGAAGGCTATCTAAGCTTAGGGCCCAACAAGTACAAAGATTATTGGAGCAAGTTGCTAAAGAGGAAGGTGAGTTTAGAAAAAGAAATAGTGTAGAAGAATATAATAGAGATCCTTCCTATCGAAAGAAGGGAGTTAGATTTTGTGAGGATGAAGATTAGTCACCACTCAAAGAGATGGTAAATAAGAAAAATTTGCCCATTTAGAAATTTGCATCAGAGGTATTAGCAAAAGTAGATCAAATATGGGACTCCATAGATAATAAATTTTAAACTATTCTTAAAATAGTAGAGGAGTCTAGGAAACAAAGTAGTAATTGAGAAAGGAAAAAAAAGAGAAGCTAAATATGCACAAAACAAAGGTAAGGGTAAAGTGGCCATCATAGAAAAGTTTGTGGATTCAGATACAAACAATGATGGTGAATATGAGATATGCCAATATGACCATCCTAAGGGATTTTTCCCTATAATCTCACATCTACAAGAATCTGGGATGTATGCACTCAACCCATGATTAAATAGAAGGCAAACACCTCAAAGGTTACCTTATCCTCAAGGTAACCCAAGGTAGTTCCACCAACCCTTGATGTATTATCCAAGTGGAACTCCACCACAACCAAATAAGCAATATAAACAATGGCAGCACCCACAATCATGGGAAATGCCACCACCATGTCAATAGTACCCTTACCATCAACCTAACCTGTATGGATACTATGTGTAGTAGCTGATCTCTCCACATGACTCTACTGGTCACATCACTCCTCATCCTCACTACCAAGCCCAAGAGCACTATAGAACTCCTTCTCCTAGGGATGATGTTCCACAAATAAACTATCTTTCTCATCCAGCTACATCTCTTCCACCCTTAGCTCCATTACCACCTACTCCAGCTATGTAGGGTGAGCTCCCTACCTAGCTACAGAAACATAATGCTACAAGAGCTATTAATCCTCAATCTACTATTAGTTCATACAACCACATAAAGAAGAGACCTTTTTTCAGAACCAACAATTCAACTAAGTCCTTACAACCACAAGTGGCTAATCCTCCAAATGCCTCACCATCATTCGAATCTTAGGAACTCCCTTCAAACCAAAAATTGTACCCAACACATACGGTCATGTTGACTCATGCCATCATTGATTAGATTAAAGTTGGCCACCTTCATAGAAAATTTTCTAATCCTAGAAGTCCTCTTATATATCTACAAATAACTGGAAATGAACCGTGCAAGGCTCTTTTGGATTCAAGTTCTGGTGTCAACTTAATCTCTCAAGAAATGTATAAAGCCTGGAACCTTCCTCCACTAAAAAAGAGTAACATACATTTCAAGTTGGCCAACTAGTCCATCACTGTCTAATTAGGACTAGTTGAGGACATCATCACCACTATTTATGGATGATCATATCTAGCCGACTTCCTAGTGATTCAAGTTAACAATGGAAAGGGGGACTTTCCAATCATAATGGGAAGAGCATGGTTAAGCACAATTGATGCATGCCTAGGAATACATGATCTTTCCCTAGAAATATCAAAGGAAAACACATTTGGAAAGAGCGAGAAGAAGAAAGTTCCATGCATCGCATATAGTGACACAGGGTGTAATTGTGTGTAGAAATCCTAGTTATACAATG
>MNCI01008764.1:282152-295150 GCA_015680685.1 Gnetum montanum
GGTGTAGAGGTCTTCATGGACAATTTCTCCACCTATGGAGCAGACTTTGATCAAGCATTGGACTGATTAGAGAAAGTACTAAAATGATGTGTTGAAACCATTTTAAGGCTCAACTAGCAAAAAAGCCATTTAATGGTCCAAGAAGGCATAGTATTAGGGTATAAGATTTCACAAACAGGGATAGAGGTAGACCCCAAAAAGATTAAAGTCATCCAAGGAATCATGCATCAACCTAAAACTGTAAAATACATTTGATCATTCCTTGGACACATTGGCTATTATAGAAGATTCATTGAGAACTTTTCAAAGGTTTCAAAACCATTGGTTGAACTAACAGAAAAGTATGTACCCATTGACTGGACTAGGGAATGTGAACTAGCTTTCCAAACCTTGAAGCAGAAGTTTGTAGAAACACCTATTCTACAAGCTCCTGACTAGTACAAACCATTCCACATAATGACTAACATGTCCAAATATGCTCTAGGAGTTGTACTTACATAGTTAGATGACCAAAAATGACCCTATTACATTCACTGTGCAAGTCAAAGTATTGCTAGTGCACAACTCAACTACACCACCACGGAAAAGGAATTAATGGTTGTGGTGTTTGCACTAGATAAGTTTAGGAACTATGTATTGGACTATAAGGTATTTGTACACATAGATCATAGCGCAATTTGGTTCCGACTGAATAAACCAAAGGTGAGCCCTTGCATTATATGATGGCTCATAATCTTACAAGAGTTCAATCTTACAATGATAGATCGTAAAGGCACCGAGAATGTTGTTGTTGATCATTTATCCTAGTTAAGATGGGACAACAAAGAGGATGAATATATTCTTTCTGATTTATTTCCTGATGAATTCCTCTTGGCAAGTATAGTAGATAATCAATTAAACATGGAGACAAATTGGTATAGTAGCATTCTTACCTATCTCCTTACATAAGAAACACCACAACAGTTAGATGTTAAAAAGAAATCGTAGTTTCTACACTGAGCCAAATATTTCATGGAAATAAATGGGCATCTTTATAAGGTATGCTCCAATGGATTGGTTTGATGGTATGTTCCTGATGTAGATCAATTACGAGTTCTCTAAGACACTCATGAGGATCCTTGTCGGGGTCATTATGCTGGAAGATGAATAGCCATTAAAATCTTTCTTGCAAGATATTATTGGCCTACATTGTTCCAGGATGCTCACATTTTGTCTAATCTTGTAAATGCTTCCAATATGATGGGGGAATGACTACTATAATGGAGGGTCCAAAACAATGTATTCAACCTTTAGAACCCTTTTACATATAGGGAATTGATTTTATGAGGCCTATTACACCAATGTCCAATGGAAAAGCCTACATTTTTGTTGTTGTTGACTATTTTACAAAGTGGGCAGAAGCAGCCACTATTATGAATTGTACATCATCTACCGTTGCACGATTTATTCAGCAACAAATTGTTAACAGGCTTGGTGTGCCTCATGCACTTATTTCTAACAATGGTACACACTTTATAGCTGTGACTTTTCGAAAGTTGATGCAATGCTTAGGAGTGGAACACAAGCTGACTACACCATATCACCCTTAAGCAAATGGTCAAGTTGAAGTCACCAATAGGGAGATTACAAAAATATTGACATGAACCATTAGCAAATATAGGCAATACTGGAGCACCAAACTAAATGATGCTCTTTGGGCATAACACTCCACATGGAAACTCCCTATAGGCTATTCTCCCTTTGAGTTAGTGTATGGTAAACTTCCAATGCTTCCTATTCAAGTTGAGCTCTGTATACTATCTATGGCATCTGATCTCAACCTTGACCTTAATCTATCACAAAAAGAATAGTTGATGAACCTTAACTTCCTTGATGAAAATTAATTAGCCACCCTCTCATCTAATGAACTGCATAAAGCCTTTAACAAACAATGTCAAGAGCTAAGGATTAGGAAAGTTAAATATCAACCAGGAGATAAGGTTCTCTACTGGAATCCCACACATGTGCCACAACAAACTAAATTTTAAATGCTATGGAAAGGACCTTATATTATTCATGAAACTTTTCCTTTAGGGGCCATGATGATTTATAAACCTGAGAGCCCAAATAAGAAATTAGTTGTCAATATCCAACAAACAAAACCTTTCCATGAGCCTAGAATATCTAGTACCAATACTACCTCTATTCATGGACAACCCTGCTCATTATTTCATATCTCCTCCTTCCAACTCAGTCATGGGGGAGATGGCCACAAATGCTAATCATTCTAAGCCCTCATCTCTTTTTGTATTTTTATTTTTTACACATTTTTTTTACACATCTTTTCAATTTTACTTATTTTTTTTTACACCATCATTCACATTTTTACTATTTCTTTGTTTGATTTACTTTCATTCATCATACAATAAGTGCTCATGATGGTGGATTGTACTATAATGATGTTGATTGTTAATGTTTGGTTTTTACCTTTGACTTTCAATGTTGATACTAAGATATGGTTCTTTTGATAAAACAGGCAATGAGTCCACATCATCCATTCATCCATTCAACTTTGTGGTCTCCCTTGACTTTGGAATTGTACTATCCCTTTTTCTAACTGAACTTATTAATGAATTGGTAGCTAGGTATTCTTTAAACCAAGGATAGACTCAATGGTTGAAAAGGGTGTGACATCAAGAAAATTTGATGCACTTGTGCTGGCTATTCTCTTGGGTACTTGGATGCTTTTCATGGGTTTTTCGCCATTCCACCATTGACCAAACATTAGGAAGTCAAATGAATTAAATAAGTCTTTGCATGATGTGGTTCTCACATAAAAAAAACCTGGTGAGAATTCAAAACATACCTCTTAAACATAATAATGAAATATGGGCTACAAACACTGGTTATGGCACTAGAAAGACATGTTACCCATGCCTGAAGGTTCCCTCTAACTAAGGCCCTTTCTCACTTCTTGCTTCTTTATCTTTCTCTCCTTGGAATGGTGGTGACTCTATGAATTCATTCTTGTTGCTTCAAGAGGATGGGTTGGTCAAATGTGTTGATGTGAGGTCACTGAATGTGGTTTTTTTGAATCTGGATTTGGAATGAATTCTATTTAATCATTGTAACCATATAATATACAAGGGAATTTACACAACCTTGCTCTTGGGATTCCATTCCATTTTCTCCTTTCCTTTCATATTTCTTCCCATATTCCACCTCATTGTCAATTTTATGATCAATGTATATCTTGGTTGAGGCATTGTTCATCTTTGGTAACTTCTTGTCGGTAAGTTCTTAACCATTGTTCCATATGTCATTCATAGAGCCTACAAACTATTTGGTTTGTAGGTCTGTCAAGGCATAAAAGGCATGAGCCTACTTTGGGGAGGACCCACTAACATTCCTTTATGGTACAATTGTTAAGTTCTTTCCCTTAAACATTCTTTGCAATCAGCCATTTCTCATTTCATCCCCATCCATGACATCCATTTTATTGGCTTCACTGTTGTTATTTCTCTTATCTTTCTTGTTCCTTCAATTTTTCCACCCTATTACTACTGGAGATTCCCTCTTAGTCATGGGGGCCTTGTCATAAATTTTTTCATTCTATTACCTATCTCACCCCTACACCTTGGGTAGCTATCAATTAAAAACCTCTAACCCAGTATCTGTCATACCCACAACCCAACCAAAGTACTTCATATTAGGGAAAGGTATCAACTACATTGTATCTTATCTATCCTTGATAATTTATGAATGTGTTGTATGTGCAGATGGCAACCATACGAATAATGGACTGGGATAGGAGGGAGCACTCAAGATGGACTGGAGTAGAAGCAGTTATGCAAGGAACATGCTTCATCACATGGCTATGGATAAACAATGGAGTGCACATTTCTGACATCAGCAGTAATGCACCTCATTCTCTTTTCTCTCTCTCTTTCTCTTCAAGCTATCAAATGAGGGTCTAGATGTCATCTATGTACAATATTCACCATAATGGTTATGAACACCAATGTTATAATATGTTTGTCAATTCGTTCACTGGGCACTTTGAGTCTATCACCCATGTCACCATCAGTTGTCATTTAGTCAATAATCCCATGCCTTTTCAATATTTTTTAAGAAACTCAAGGATGAGTTTTCATTTAGTCACGAGGGTATGATGAACCACAATATTGCGGCTATGATATTGCATTTGCGATATTAGAGCTTGCCAAGTGATATCAAACATCCGATTTCGAAGCCTGTCTCATCACCTATAAATAAGAGGCAGGCGCACTTGGTTTGGTAATAGGTTAATTTAGTCTCTTAGTCCCTTACCCAAACTCTTGCACTTTTTTCTTCTCAAAGTTAGAATTATTTCTGAGTGCCCATAGTAAAGCAAACGAATCTTTATTCGAGCATTGTGTACCTGAGCACACCTTGTGGCCAAAAATAAAGATGAACTTTTTGATAACCCTTGCAGCATTCAAAATAGATTATCTCTTACCCTTCATGTTATTTACATTTATTTAATACTTTTTGTAGTTAATTAATGTTTTCTCTCTCACCCTGTTGATTCTCCCAAGTAAGCACACTTAGTACGACCACTTTGAGCATGTGTGGAACACTTGGTAATCCCGTAACGATTAGTGTTTAGTAATCCCAATAGTGCTACACTGGTTCAGGATGTGTACAGCAAGTGGGAATGGATGCTAGTGTTAGGACTAGTTAGAGCATAGTTGATTAGTTAAATTAAATTAGTTACCTAATTATTTCACTTCTCCCTTTTTAGCACCAAGACATAAAATATAAAAATATATAAAGATTATATACCTCAAGTTTACTTAACATACAATTGTGCTATATAAGTGAGCTTGGAAAGACAATGATTAACTAACCCATCCTTGTTTTGTAAAGGTGCATAAGCACTTAGTCCTTGGAATTAAACCAGATCATGCGTGGACACTCATATTCATATGGTTGAGCATAGGGATACCTCATCACTCATTAGTAATGGAAAATGATCTTTAAATATTGCCATTTTTAATAGCCTAAATTTGATACAAACTTTCCACTTGTCACCTTTCTTTGGCACAATTATGAGTGGGTTAACCCACTCACTATCTATGATGGAATAGATGAACCTCACCTTAAGGAGTTTCTCTATTTCCTCCTTGAAAATCTACCTTAATTTGGGATTCAACCATCTTTGTGGCTATCTTATTATCTTCATGGCTAGCTTAGTGTAGATATGATGTTGGCATATCTATGGATCAATTCCAGTCAGCTTGGGATATGACTAAGTAAATGTTTCTAGCCATTTGTTGATCACCTATAATAGCTTGTCTTTATGTTTGAGAGTAATATTTGCATTGATTATAATCAGCTTGCCATTATTTAAAAATGCATACTCCATGACAACTAGTAGAGTTTTTAACTCTAGGAGCCCTTGCTTGAAATTATGATGGATTTCCAACTCTCCCCAATAGGTATCATCATCTTCATCATCAAAGAGTTGGCAATGAACTTTCTCAAGTTCATCCATGCCTTTGACATAAGCGCATGTCAGGCTCTTAGTTTCCATACATAATGTGGTACTATTAAATTTAGTTATCAACGACTAGGTTCTCTCCTATTTTGTGGCTACTACATATATGACCCTTTGGATATTTTTTTTCTTATGCATACTGATTGCATGCTTTAATGAATTTACTCTTAATGGATCATATTTTCTGCATGCAATTCCAGTCATTATCGCTATACACAATGCATGGAACACACTTCTTCTCAAGTTTTCCAAATTCATTTTCCTCCAAGATTTTCAAGGAGAGGTTCCTTATGCCCATTTGTGCATCAACTATGCTTAAGCAAGCCCTTTCCATAATGATAGAGAAGTCACCTTTGTAGTTCTTAACCTTGATCACTAGAAAATCAACAGGATAAGACCACCAACAAACAGTGATCACAATGTCCTCCACTAATCCAAAAGGAATGGTGATTCACTAGCCTACCAATTCTGAATGAATATTTTTCTTCTTGAGAGGTGGTAGGTTCCAAGCCTTGTAAATGTCATAAGAGATGAGATTGACACTAGAACTAGAATCAAGAAGAGCCTTACATGGTTCATGTCCAACAATCTATAAGTAAATAAGAATACTTCTTAGGTTAGATCTTTTCATGGGAAGGCTACCAACCTTGATCTACAATCAGAAATAACATGAGTTAACATCATAGTGGGGATCCAAGGAAATGTTTGATTTGAAGGATACTCAAATGTGTTTAATGAAAAGGATGAAGTTGTTGAAGATGCAGGGCAACCAGCCACACTAGGTTGTTAGGATTTGGGAATACTATTGAATCAAAAAAAGATCATTTCCTAGATCAATTATCTAAACCACTCAACTGGAAGGCCGATTGTGAATATATAGCCCTCGTAGTCTTTTGTTGCTGAATTTGTGAGGAATTTTATCCTACATGAATGGAGCAAGAAGTAACTTGGTTGAGGGTGGAGGAATATGTGCAAATGCATGTAGAGGATGGTATGAATATGGGTTCTCTCCTCAAGTAGATGATGAATGAGTTTGACGGTACTTTGGATGGTAATAGTAATGTTGGAATGATGCATGGCTTGTAGAGATATGATTAACTATAAAGGTATTATTATCTTGGTAATGACATTCCCCATGATTGTGGTTAATGCCATTGTTGGTATTGCTCACATGGTTGTGGTGGAGCTACACTTGGATAGTAAGCTTGCTATTGTTGGTGGAACTACCTTGGATTTCCTTGAGGATAAGGCAATCATCTGAGTGCTTGCCTCCATGCTAGTCAAGGATTCAATGCATACACCCCAAACTCTTGTAAGTGTGACATCATAGGGAAACATCCTTTTCAATGTTCATATTGATAGATGTTACATCTAGCATCATCATCAGAGTCTATCTCCACAACCTCATCTACTGCAACAACTTTGCCCTTACCTCTCTGGTAGACACATTCAACTTCTTTCCCCTTCTTGTGGTCATGAGCACTATTCTACTCTTCAAATGCTTTAGCCATCTTCATAGCAGTTTTGAATATTTTACCCAAGAGTCCCATAGTTTGTCAACCTTTTGCAAAATATCAAAAATAGATTTTTGTATGGGAAAGGTTTTTGTGTTCACTTCTTCATCGAGTGGCGACCCCTCCTTATCACAAAATCAAACTTCCCTTTTCCTAATGGAAGGGTTCCTATTATATTCTTTTGCATTTTTCCTTTTTAAAAACTCACCTTCTTCTTTTACTACCTTCTCTAGTAGTCTTTTTATCTAATGAGCTCTTAGTTCAAATAGTCTCCCTTGGGCATAAACCCCAAGAGTTCTTTTGGTTTCTACTCTGAACCCATCTATGATGTGGTGGAGTTATTTCATTTGAGAATAACCATGGCCAAGGCATTGGTGTAATAAAGAATAATATCTTCCCATGATGGCATCCAAGGGTTCATGTATTCCCTGTTCCTAGCCTTAGATTTACCTTCTTAGATTGGACACTCTAGAGTACATCTACTATTTATCATTAAATAGCTCGATCATTATACTCCATTAGCAGATAGATTTTGGTTCTAAGGACTAGTACCAGCTTTTAGCCTCTTTAATGAGTGTCCTGGGGAATATTTTTAGCTTTTTCCAATCATTTTCAATGTTTTTCAAGACACAAGCATTGTGAAAAGCTTGTAGCTGTGTCTGTGGATCAGAGTTATATTCCCCCTCAAATCTTGGGATATTTTTCATGTCTAAACACTTGATCTAACTATCTTTCACATGCATGGTTGGAATCTTAACTACCTCTATAATGTTAAGCATGCTTCAAGTTACCAACAAAGGCTCATCATCATCATTATTTCATTGTTGCTAATTATGTCTTCTATTACCCATTTATTCATTGTGGGCATGGTGGTCAGTATTGTTGTCTCATTGAGCACCTCCATCATGATTATTCTTTCTATGATGTCTTTCAAAATTAGAAGAAGAGGAAGAAGAGGATGCAAATCAAGAGTATGAAGAGGAAGAAATACTACCACCACCATGGTGTCTGTCAACTTCCCTTCAATTATCATGGCCACATTCATCAGATTTCTTATTATCTTGATGCTTGCCCAAGCTCCTACCTTGACTACCATCTTTTTCTGAACCTAGAATGTTGATAGTAGAATGTCAATTCATGTTCACAAGCCCATCATCAGTAACCAGGGATGGAGAATTATCATGTTATGAGTTCTCAAAGAAAGGATCCTCATTGTTGTCTTAGTTTAGCAAGAACAAAGGATTGGTGAAGCGTTTTCCCTTCATAGCCTTATTATTCTTCTCCTTATATCAATCTCTCCTGCATTGTGTATAAGCCAATTACATCTCTCTTGCAACATTCTAGATAGAATAAAATATTTAAACTATTTAGAATGTTTCAAGGATTATCAAGAATCTTGTCTTTATTTCTGTACACACTACTATGGTTCAGGTACAATAGTGCTTGAATAAAGATCCATACACTCAATCACTCCTATTGCAAGCACTCAAGAAAATATTCTAACTTTCAAATGAACAAACTTCAAGAGCTCTACTACTACTATGGCTTCTATCCCCTTAAACATGGCTAGGAGCTCATATTTATAGTTTTTGCTATAATACTGCATCGACAAGGTCCCATAAACGTTGCAAATGCTACATCAACATGGCCTCATTGATGATGCAACATCACATAAATGGGGAATCATCAACGAGGGCCCATTGATGAGGCCATGTTAATGGGGGCTCATCAATGCAACACATTAGCATTCATCACCCCCACAAAACCCATCAAAATGTCAATAATGTGGCTTTTTTCACTTGGGGGTTGAGGCTTTAAGCACTTATGAGACATTTTTTAGCCCCAAAAGCTAAAGTATATGAAATTGCATCTCTTGGATCACAATCTTCACATTTACAATCAAGTTTAGCCTTGAGCTTTATGTGGTGAAGTATCCAAATGTTGCAACATGCATTTTTGGTGGCATTTTAGTTTTTGCATTAGTTCATTGCAATTTTTAATTTCCTTTTCATAACTAATCATTTTTTTAAGGGTTTGATATCCAATGTAATGCTTTCTAACGTAAGTATAGGAAGGAGGATGTTATAACATCTAATTATGATAGACAATTATCATAGTTTCTTACTTTTAGAAGACTACAAGTTAACTACAACTTGTAGCAAGTTCATAGTTACATGACCAACCCATAAAAAAGATGCAAATAACTTCAAATAAGGAACCAAATATAAACATATGAATTTTACAAATCTTAGAAGAATTTGAGGATGAGACTTTTTTCAAATAGTGGGTTTATGTTCTTATCATCCCTCTCATCCTTGAAAATATTCTTATCTCAATTTGTCATTTCACTTAGGATAGCATCAAGTCCCCACAAAACCAAATCATTCTAATGAACCCATATGACATTCTCAAAACTTTCATTACTTCAATGCATCAATGACGAAATTTGAGTGATAACCTTTATGGATTTAGATCTTTAATTTCATCTTTGAGTACTTCATGACTATCCTTTAAGTCTAATTCAAGAACATTATTATGATATCAACTCAAATATGAAGTATTAAAACCACAAGAAATAGAAATATCATTAGATAAATTAATCTCATAAGCATTGAGATTGATCTTCACCTTAATTTTGAATGCACTAATTCTCTAGAAATTCGGCTTATAGAAATACATATTTCTCTATCTTTGTTTTCTCATATAAATTTAAACATAATTACCAATTTAAAATTAAATTTTTCTATTATCTTCATTAGCCTTCAAAACTACTCTCTTTGTTTTCTCATTTAAGTGAAACTTTACTTGTTAATATAAGTACTCCATTTTCTCTAGAAAATTAGAACTTAAAGAGGTGTAATCATTGAAATTTCTCAAACTATCTATCATCTGTGGTGAAAAATCATAATCTACAAGAAAATAATGTTTATAAATACTAGTATGAAAATTATTATCCAAGATATTCTTCACATAAGTATCTCAAAATCTTTTTAAATGATTTTATTACTACTTTAGTTTCTCCATAGATTTAAGAATGATAGGTTGTCAAAAATGGAAAAATTATTCCCAAAAATTTCCAAGATAATCCCTAAAAATAACTAGTAAATTTGGCACCCCTATCACTCATAATATTCAATGGAATGCCATACAATTTTACAACATGATAAAATAATAAATAAAAAACATCAAGGCATTCCTACTCCTTCTACATGGGAATAAAAAGATCCATCTTTATAAATTTATCTACCACAACAAGGATAGAATCATGATCAAATTTTAGCTTTGGAATTCCATAAAAATAATTTTTCAAATAGTATTTAGGATTGGCAAAGGAAAATAATAGTCTTTAACATCTTTCTTACCTTTGGACTTTTGTTAAATATAAGATTCTATCATAAATTTAAAAACATCCTTATACATACCTAGTCAAAAATAGTTTTTTCTCACGAATTCCAAAGTCTTAGTTTTGCACATATGTTTCTTTCAAAATCTTGAATCTAAAATCACATTTGACCACATGAATTTTATCTTTGAAAAAATACCATTCCTAAAATTATATTTCCTCCATTTTTCATTCCTTTCTAACAATCAAGAATTTAATTCCTTTAAAATATCACAAAAATAAATATTACTAGGATAAAGTTAAGAAAATGACTTAAAGACTCTGATCTTAATACAAGAATGAGAAATATGTATTCTAAATACAGCATTAGCAACAAGATTTGAGCTTCCTTTTATGTTTTAAAAAAATGAAATTTTTACAATTACTCAATCCATTTCATATGCTTAACATTCAATTTCTTTCAATAATTTAAAAATTGAAGTGTTCTATTATCACTCAATCAAGAAATTTAAATCCTATCAAATAATGTATTTAATGCTTGATGGCTTGAAGTATAGCATATAATTCTTTCTCATGTACACTATAACTTTTTCTAGGTTCATTCTATTTTTTCTAGAAAAAAATATAATGGACTTAACATCTTAATATAACACACCTCTAATAGAAAGTCTACATGCATTTACTTCCACTTCAAAAAGTTTGGAGAATTTTGAAATTAATAAAACTAAAGCACTATAAATCTTCTCCTTCAATGCTTGAAAAGATTTCTCTTTTATTTCATTCCATATATAAGTTGAATTCTTCTTCAAATAAGATAGCATAGGACATGAAATGGAATGAAATTTTTTTCATAAATATCACATAGAAACTAGTCAAACCATGAAAATATCTCACCTCTCTCATATCTCTAGGTGATGGTCATTCCATAATTTTTCTTCATCTTGCTTGATTTCATCTTGACTTGTTTCTTGGAGATAATATGATCTAAGTAGATAATTTTCTTCTTCATAAAATTTCATTTCTTACCATTAATCATCAATTAATCTTCATGTAACTTTGAACAAAATATTATTAAGTATTTCACATGCTCTTCCTCATTAGTACAGTAGACAAGAATGTCATCAAAGAAAACAATATAACATTTTCTAGTAATATCTATTAAAACATCGTGAATAAGTTTCATGAATGTGATTGGAGTATTGATTAGCCCAAAATATATGAATAACCATTCAAGAAAGTCATATAGAGTCTTGAAAGTTTCCGTCTATTCAATTCATACTATAATTTGATAATAGTTATATTTCAAATCAATCTTTGAAAATATTTCAGCATTGGACAAAACATCAAGTATATCCTGCATTCTAGGAATAAGAAATCTATACTTGATACTAATTTCATTAATTATCATAGAATCAATACACATTCTCATTTCATCTATATCTTTCTTAAGCACTATAATGGTTGGAATGATAGAAGGGAAAATAGATTTCTTGATGAAATCATTAGAGAATAATTCACTTACTTCTGAATTTCCTTCTTCTGATGTGATGTCATCCTATAGGCTCTCTCATTTGGGATGTTAGCTCCAGGTTGAATGGATCTTATTGGTGAAAGCCCTTCAAATTAGCATTTGAAAACATTAGAAAACTCTTATGCCAAAGATTGTACAAATGATGGAAGTTCATTTTGATGTTTCCCTTCACATGTAGTAATAGTATACATAATGAAATATTAATGTCCAACTTCTTCATGTGCTTTGAAATACTCCTTTTAAGTAATCGAAATCAAAGAAGCGGTAATAGAAATATTTTTTCTATATTGCTGCAATATCATAGCAATCAATTTATGGATCCCATCATTTTATGGAAAGATCAAACATTGCTTCCTCCATCATAAATAGTATTATTATCATAATTCCAAGGTCTACCAAGTAAGACATCAATACTATCTATGAGAATAATGTCACGTTACACTTGATCTTTAAAAGAACCAATATTAAAAGAGAAAATTCATCATTTTTTGCCTTGGAAATGATCTCTAAAGATTTAATCCACATAATAAGGCTTAGGATAAGGAAATTTTTTCAATTAAGTCAATCAATAGCCTTGGAGGAAATAACATTCTTTTCTGCATCACCATCTATTAAGATTTAAATCCATTTACCACTATAAATACATCTATCCTCAATTCTAAAGATCATTTTTCTTGCAAGATCTTTATCTAAAATAACATTTTTTATACATGAATTAATTTTATTAACACCTCTAATCAAAGGGACATTGGAACTACCTTCATTTGAATACTCTTGCTTCTCCAACATTTCATGTTCTTTACCCTTAGAAGACCAAGGTTTTTTACACTCTAATCACTTATGTTCCTGATGAGTGGCGAGGTACCCCTACACTCAACCATACGAAACGAGCATAGCACATGCGATCCGGTCGAACTCCACAGACTAAATGCCTAAACGCTCCATGGAACAATTGGGGTTAATCGTTCGTTGTCTTCCCATACTTACTTGTTGTTGTCACGGTGTATGGTTAAGTAAGTCCGAGGTATATGANTGCTAGTCAAGGAATTAGCTACTTGTCACACTTAGGTTAGTTAAGTGCCTCAGTACGAC